>VDFB02335039.1:0-74060 GCA_007258455.2 Sequoia sempervirens | reverse complement strand
AATGGATTTGTTGAAAAGGCCTTACAAACTTTCAAGCAAATGTAATTGGCAGGTATAAAGCCAGACTCTACAACCTTTGCTACCATCCTCCCAGCCTGTGTTGAATGTGAGCTTTGAAACAGGGTATTGACATCCATTAAAGCACAAAGGATAGAGGAATTTTGTTAGATGAGTTCCAGTCGCTCTGGTAGACATGTATGCAAAATGTGGAAACATAGACAAGGCACACAAACTGTTTGACAGCGTACCTCAATGAAATTTGGTTTCAAGGAATGCCATGATTGCAGGATATGAAAAAATGGATATGTTGACAAATAGCAATAAAAGATTTGTTTTAGGATATGAAAATAATTATTCTTATCATAAATAAATATGATAAAGTATAATTATCCTCATTACCTTGCTATCTTTGGGTTTCCTCTCAATTCTCCACCTCTCATTGTTGAGTTTGTTATGGCTACACTTGGTCCTCTTATGTTGGCCAATATTAATTCCTTTAACTCCAACTTCTATTGGGAATGGGCATGCACATGTTGCATCTAATTTTCTACTACTCAAGACTCCTAATATCTCACCTCTATTTGTTTCCTCTCCAAATAAATGCTATCAGAACTTTGATACTCTAATGTTGCTTTAGGCCATTATGCTAGGGAGGAAAATGAAGACTCTTATCCTTTGTCTTCTAGTTCTAAGGTTTAGGATGATGTTGTTTCTTAGATTTTGGCTTGAAATAGTAAGAATGATCACCTAATTTAGGGGTGCAAGTTGTAAGATTATTCAAAATATATTAATATAAGACATATATATGTTTAGTCAAATAAAATTCAAAGTTAGGAAATGTGTGGGTCACAAGAAAGTTTATATTTGGATTTGTAATGAAGAGTAAATTCTATATGGCATAATATTGTACAAGCATGCAAATGATAAGAATTATAACTTGTCAATGTGAATGAGCATTGCATTGTAATTAGAAGATGCCATAAGATTGGGGTTGAAAGTGAGGAATAAATGTTATTTCAAGTTGTTTATTGATAATTTAAGCCTACATCTAGATATAATGATTTATTTGAAAAGATTTGAATCAATGTCACACTTTTCTTACTTTTAGTTAAGTGTGTGTTAATGTAAACTTGTAGATGTTTTTAGTCTAATGAGAGCTAAGTGTTGTATTTAATATGATTACATGGATGCTAGTGGGAAATATAGCACATTATGTCAACTAAGGCATTAATCAATAGAGTTTACATTATATTGAGAAAAAACAATTATACTTGGTAGTTTCGCCCAACTCTAATGGTATATAAATTTTTTTATCATATGATTATATTGAACAACACCAAGTAGTTTAAGAAACACATACATTTTTTAATCAAGATTAATATGTGATTAATTAATTTTGTTTATAATATTTGGCAATGCTAACAATAAGGTTAGCACAAATTGGGGTGATAACTAAAAAGTAAACTCTATGCTATGAATATTTTTTTGTACTAGTTGGTCATTTGTGGGGATAGAAACATAAAGGAATCACTTAAAAGATGGTGATTGAGTTTTTCAATCAACAAAAGAATATAAATAAAGTGAAAAATAATAATGTTAAATAGTAAAAAAGTATTTTATAGGGATTTAGTTAGGTTTTTGACATAATAAATCAAAATTTGCAATAAGAAAACATGTGCTAATACACACTAACACAAAATAAATTGGAAATGATTGGTAGGAGGCCAACACATTTGATTCATACATTCATAGATAATATATGTAAGACTGATGATAAACTTAATTCAGTTTAATCCTTCATGGTGCTTTTATACAATATTGATAAGCATATGTAATAGATAATTTTATGTGTCGCCTATAACATGTTGAATGCACATGCTATTTGTAGACACCTAGGTTTTACCACCTTAAGGTTGTCATAATCGTCCCATTTTAATCACCCTAGTGTCATGTTGTCAACTAATTCAATCATTTCAACTAATTAGTTAATTATATATCATTTTTCAATCAACTAATTTTGTCATTAAATTATTCTTATCACCTCACCTTGCCACCAATTTATCAACTTCATCATATTTCACCTTGTTGGTTAATTATATTAATTAATTAATCACATTCTCACTTATCACCATATGTATAACTAATTGATTAATCATTATTAATTAATTAATTAATTAGTTTCTACTTAACCTACACACATATATACAATTAAAATAAATAAATAATAATTATCCTCACTCACATTTCCCTCATCAATCAAAGTCAATTAGATGATGAGTTATTCTCATGTTTCAATCATATCAATTTAGTTACCTCCACTTTTCAATAATCATTCAAATTTGTTAACTAATTAGTTTATCAAGTTAACTCTCAATCAAATAATTTGACTGAACAATCAAATTAGTTGACTAATAGGTCAAATCGGTTTATTAATAATTAAGTTAACTAATTGTTTATTCATGTTAGTTGACTAATAAATCTATTGAGTTAATTGGTTAATCAAGCTACTTAAATCTAAATCAAATCTCTAGTCCTCTAGATTGATTAAATAAATCTTGGATATTCATATTTTCACCTATTTTTTTTATAAATCAATTGTTTCTTTTAGCAATTTAGGGATCTCTTTGAAAAACCTTTAATCCATTTAGATAAATATTGGAATGACATCTTCATCATGCTATTGAAGAGCTTGCACAATAGTTGAGCATCTAAAAATCCATAAAAGAGTGTGAGCAAATTGAATTCATGTTCCATGTGAGGTTTGCATGTGTTTAGAATAAGAATTTGATGTTGTTGTTTTTAAATTTTAGTTTTACTCTAAATGCATTGCATGAATTTTAGCATGCCTAATGGGACCATATGCCTTCATCTAGATTCTATAATTTTTATTTATTTTTACATATTGTGTTAAAATTAGAAAGAAAAAAAAGAACTATAATTTTTAATTTTCTCATAATGGTCATCCTATTATTCTTTGTCTTAATTTTTAATGTCTCCTTTTGAGATTCTATCCTTCCATTTAATTTTGTATTTATTATGATATCTAATAATTTCAATGTCATTTGACTCATTGTTGAAACTTGACACCTATTAGAGTGAAATCGTCAACATGTTTGCTATTGTAGTTGAGCAGATCTGTACATACCCTTCTAGAATAATTAGCTATATTTTTTTACAATACGTTGATAGATTGAGTGCTTGTAGTAGCTGTGAAGAGATGTTAGAGTATGCTCCATCTATGAGAAGTGATCCAAATTAGAAATGAAAGAAGACTGCAAATAAGCAAGCACAAGAAAACTAGTAAAGGACAATCATTTAGAATTGATTTATAATTGTTGCACTTGTGAGGAGCAACCAAAGATACCATATATTATATCTAGGCTACACTTTCTATAGATACAAATCATGGGTATAATTTTTACCTTTATAATAGATCCCATGGTCAACAATAGTCAATCTTCTATTAAAGGAGACCAACCTTTAGTTATCTTACAAATTATCATTTTGCTCAACATTTGAGAGGATTAATTTATGTTTTTCTAAAATACAAAGGTTTTGGGTGTGAGTAGGGTGGGTGGTGTATTTGTATTATTAGTTTCATAGTGGAATTATGTTGCCATTATTTTTTCTACTTTACTCTACATCTATGGTTGACAATTTCTAGCAAGTCCTTCAAGTGGAAAGATTGAGAGTTCAAAAGATGGTAGTCTTAAGATCGTGTTTTCTTTGGAATAGAATACGTGCTAAGAATTTTTTTGATGCCAATAGTGAGCAACCCCACATATATGCATTTTCATTATTTATATAATTCACATTTTCTTATCATGCAAATAATAGTGGGACACAACTCATATTTATATATTTATAATCAAAATTTAAACACAATCTTTATTACTATTTTTTAATTCCTTCCTCTCCACATCATTGGTCACTGAATACTACACTATTTGTAAGCATACTAGAATGAGTAAAGGACATATCAATTCTCTAGATAAATCTCCACATCCATCACTATTAGGAAATTCGAGAATTCTAGCATGAAAAATTTCTTAATATCCTCCTCTGTAAACTTGCAACCACAATGATCTCTTCTAGAAGTGAAGTTGTTGAAGTTTATGTAAGTGTAGTGTAATACTTTTGTTTCTTCTAGTTTGATCTCATTAGGTATTTTCATGAAAGCATGCACTGTTAGTACAAAGGTGGTCTTGGAATTGTACAAATACCTTTCCACTACCATATATTAAAAATTAATTTAGATTTTCATTTTTACTAGGCACACTAAATATTTTTTATTGATTAGTCAACATCTCAAAATGAGAGTGATCTTGTGTCCCATAAAGTAACATGTCAAGAAATGTTAGCACCAACCATAATTGATACATCATTGTCCCTTGGTAAAGTCTTCTAATCTCCAACCTTTAGACCCTCTACTAGCTTTATTATATATTTCTCCACATTTTGCATTCTTTAAATATTGACCATATCTAACTACAACTCTACAACATTGAATTATCATTTGGAATTTTATGCTTGTCCTAATTTGAGATCTTTGTATGATTGATTGGAGATTTATTTATTATTACTAATCCTTTTTGGTTGTAGAAGACATCATGCATTAAAAGCTTCAACTTCATAACTACTAACATTTGTGTTATGCAACTATGTTGGGTGAAGATTCTAGAAAATGAAACAAATTAAAAAATCATTACAAAAATTATATCTTGTTTTCTTGTACCTATTTGCATGATTGAACCATGTGTCCTCTTGTATCGCATTGTAAGACAATATTGAGAATAAAAATAGTTTATTTTACTTGCACAACCTAAAGATTGAATGCTTATACAATTTCATGAGCTTGGGAATAAAAATACTCATCTCTTCCTCTTTTTAATTTTTAGTTACCTTGGATTATATTCTATCACCAAGTGTTAAAATGTGAATCCATGTGTTTTAGTGGGGTAAATAAATTTAGGGATTAGAATTGAAAAAAATTCTTTACATAGTTGATTTGTCATTTTTCGCACAATTATGTTCAAGAGAACAAAGTGAAACAAGGATAAATTTTAACCTAATGACATGCCTTAGATAGACATCCTAATTTCATGTCCATTGGTCCTCATATAACTTTAGCTATATAGAAGATTTAGTTGAACCCATACAACCCTAGCTTAGTTGATGCACTAGTAAGTGGTAAGCTCTAGGAAGTTACAACATGCATTTGGAAATAGAATAGTGGGCTATGGATACAATCTCAATATTCCATAGTTAGCGCTCTAAGATATTGGGCTAACACTATTTATGACTAAGTTTAGGTAGCATTGGTGGGCTCACAAGCCAAACACTCAACACTCAACTTGCATAAAAAGCATAAAAGAAGTGTAAAAAATAGAAAATAACCTTGACAAGTACTTTCACCAAACACTAGATAGTGAGTTATCTCCGCCTCACCAACTCTAAGATTATAAAGGAAGTGTAGAAAAATATTCTACACATGGTTAATAGTGTACTAAGAAAGAATAAAGATATGTCACAAAACTAGGTGGAATAGTCAACACTATTTGAGAACGGTCATGTTGTCAAAAATAAATGACATCCTAATACTATTACAACAACAATAAGATGGTATTAACCTAAGAAATAACCCAACATAATAGAGGTTGGTTACTTAGCCTAGGAATTTACCATCCAAAATAATTTTTCACTTGCAGTAACACTGTCAAACATAGGCACAAGATGTTAGACAATGACTAATGGACTATAATCTTGCTTAGGCTATCCTAATAACACCATGGGGGAATATCACACCTTTAGAATATTTTTATGGTATCCATAGAGCCATTATTGACTCTAATAATTTTCAAGAGGGGGTTAGAGACAACAAAGAATATTGTAATTAAGTGGATTTTATCATGGAAAGACATAAAATATAGTCATGCATCACTTCTATAGGTTTTATGCCTCTTATCAACATGAGTTAAACAATTATTTCATAGTAGCTAGCAAGAGTACCAAAGTTTCCATAAGATAACATTCAAACTAGGTTACTATCATAATTAGGCTAGATTCTCACTTAATTTCCTATGTAATATCATTTTGTCATCATAGAGAACAACAATGAGATACTCTTGGGAAATCACTAAAGCCATAAACATTTAGGATAGTCATGGTTATTAAGGCTAATATAAATCTTACAGGATGGTCATGTGCCTAGATAATCTTATTAAGGTTATCATAATCAACAACAATAATGATAATATGTTCTATGTAGGATTCATTAGGTGATACATTATGAAGGTTTCCACCTTGTTGTTAGGAATCAATTAGAAGTCAACAATGAAAACTAAGAGGACTATCTCATCAAAGGTAAGAGTGTCATAAATGCTAATATGAAGACTAAGACCATTTCATTTATTAATCCCCTTACCATTTGACTTCACACCACTTGCCCATGTCTGCATAGATTTTTGGGAGAACATAAGTCACAACATTTTTAGGATCCAAATAAAAAGTGGTGTCACTGTAAATACTACTAACCTATATATCCATATGTGATTTACAAATACCAAGAAAAAACATCCACAGAGCTACCACAAGTATAAATGACATCTTAATTACAAAGTTTAGGGTGTCATCGAGATACTCAACATATACAAGAAGCTCAACCATACACACAATGATCAATTGTAAGTGTAATGCAATAAGGGTTAAGTGTGATTGAAGTGTGCACAACCCTCATCCACTAAACTTGGATGGCTACATGAGAAAAATCTTATGATGTTTAAGATATGTTTTAAAGTGCTTCACTAATTCTAACATTTCGAGAGCATCCTTGCAAAACCCATTTTGTGCATGTCCTGCAAGAATCTCATTCTACGAGACCACATTTCTTCAAGACATATTTAAATAGTTCACTTCCACATTTTGCATACATGTCTACCATAGCAGCTGCAACTCATCTAACAAACTTCCTCTATCTATAATGCTTTGATGAATGTCAATATCCTGTTCCAAAGCTCGCGTTCGACATAGGCTGGGAGGATGGTAGCAAAGGTTGTAGAGTCTGGCTTTACACCTGCCAAATACATTTGCTTGAAAGTTTCTAAGGCCTTTTCAACAAATCCATTTTGTGAATACCTGCAATCAGTGCATTCTAGGAGAACACATTTCTTGGAGACATTCTGCCAAATAGTTTGCGTGCCTTGTCTATGCTTCCACATTTTGCATACATTTCTACCAGTGCAGTTGAAGCTACATCATCTGACATGATTTCTCTTTCCTTTATCTTGTGATGAATTTCGATACCCTATTCCATAGCTCCCATATTGGCAAAGGTAGGGAGGATGTTGGAAAAGATTGCAGGGTTTAGCTTTACATAGATGCAAATATTTGATAGAGAACTTCTAAATCAATTTCAACAAATGCATTATGCTTCCACATTTTGCATAAATGTGTACCAGAGCATTTCAAACTATAATATCTAAGTAATTCCTATGCACTGGAAAATGAAACCAGTTTGTTGTGTATGGTGAAATGGTGACTGCATCGTGTGGATACCCATGTCTGCAACTGCATCAAGAAAACATTACCAAAACTTCTACAACATAGATGGGTGGGATAAACATTTGAAAAATATTAAATGTACAGGCGGTCTTTTGGACAGGATCAATTGCTAACGGAAATGACAAATGGAAAGGAGGATCAGTTAAGAGGGTCCACACCAGCCACCTAACTAGACAATGGCTAGAGTGTGCTGGTTAATAATTTTCAGTGGTATATAATTTTCTTTATTTTTACGGGAAGCAAATCCGATTGTTTGAATGCCATATAAAATACAAACCTAAGAAGGATCTTCAAAAGCTTTGTGTTGATAAACTTTATGATTTCCTTGGCGATGGTATATTCCTACAGTATCTTCTTGTTTTGTTTTACCAGATTTTTTGTGGTGGTCTTCTTTATTTATGTTAAAATCTTTTTTATTAATGATTATACTTGTGTACCATGGTGTAAGACTTTAGGTGTTATGTACCCTTAGTCATTAGTTATTATTGATTGATAAAATAAAATGACGTTTGTAGCTATTAGCTCTTTCTATAACTTTTTATTTGTACTCATATCCATATAGTGGATAGTCTAGAGGAATTCATCTCTTCGTTATTAAATAATAAATACTATCATTTTGTTCATATGGATACAAGGTAATGTTTCATAGGAAAATATCAAATAGTATCACAGTCATAAAGTTTGTGACCAAAATCTCTTATAGCTGCCATTTATCATCATGGTAAACCTTATTTGTCACTAAGTAATGTTTTAAAATCAATACCTACAACACAAAATAGAGAATTTTATTTTCTTTAGAATGCTAGGAGAAGGAACTAAAGTTGTCTACTGTACAAAGAAGCATAACTTCTCTTTTCCATATTTAAATTCCATCATTAGAGGAGTCTTATTGATAGGTAGTATTTCAAAGACCAAGAATAGTGGCTTGAACCATGTAAAGAATGGGCACAAACCGAAGTAGGGTATTTGAAGGCTAAAGCATTTACAAATAGATGTGTGAATATCATTGCAAAAGTACTTACATCTGATTTTATGATCATTTTCTTTATTTTTTGGTGTTCGAATAGTTGGATTCAGTCCGGGTATGTACTAGGTATGAATTTTTCGTTCCCACAGGGTGGGTTTCATATCCTGGATGAATCCACAGTCCCAATTTTGTATCCTAGCTGAATTTGAAATGAATATGAATCAAATTTTGAATCTAAATAAAATCAAATCGTATCTGAGACCTTTTCTAGGTGAATTGGTAACTTAGTTTACAAGTAATACAATAGGTAAAAGTGTGATCGACACCTACCAAGTTGGGTTTTCTCCTCCATATTGGGGGTTTCTCAAGTGAAAGCTGAAGTGTTAACTATGTATGCTTGTGTTTTGAGTTAATATCCGGTTTATGTGAACATAGTTCAACTTCGAAAGAGAAAATAACAGTTCTAAAAGAAGAGCACAATAAATTTTATTGATTTGTAATCCACAAAGCATAGTTTTGTAGATGATTATGGATCACTTTATTTCTTACATTTTGATGAGGGGTGTGATCTTATATATTATATCTTATGTATGGATTCTTTCACAACATGAACTCTTCAAGTTTTTGAATTTTTTCATTGAATTATGACTAGTTAATTTTATTATACAAGGAAACTTGAGACATGTAATCGCCTTAGTGAGGCATTATTGAAGGTTGTCTCATAACAACTTTTGTATAAAGAATCAAGGCAACAACTTGTACCATGGGCATAATTTCTAGTGTAGGTGTTGAGAAGTGATATCCATAATGGCAAGCAGCAAATGGAACAGGTTCACAAACCCAACCTTAGTTTCAGCTACCAGATTTCAATTTATAAAAATGAATAAATGTTATTTTGCTATGTATATTCTAATAATGATCATAGTTTGTTTATTATCTTTGGGCCTTGTCCACTTTTGTAAATTTTGATTTTCTTTAATCTGCCCTGGCCCCTAGCATTTTTCTCCTTTTGTATACTTGTATAGAAACATGTGTAAATTATTTATGAAATAATTTTTGTTTCATTGCTAACATGCAACAGAGCTCTGAAGAAGCCAAATGAGACCATGAGGCTTATCATTACAACAAATTTTGGAATTGTCTTTGGTTTTCTTATTGGGTTTTCCTTCCCACGTATGGGTGTTTCAAAGGTGACTGTTGTAAAACAATCTTCCACTCTAGTTTAAATAACATAAAAATTATTTTTTATGCTTTGATTTATTTTCTTCTTGATTAGGTAAGATACTAAAAATTATGTAAATTAAATAATTTTTAGGATTTAATTTCCTATAGTCCCCAAATTTGAGCAAAGGCTTGTGAATACACCAACACTTCATTGGATGCCTTGACATTCCAAGGCAAAGACATTGCTTGGATGTCAACAACCATATATAAAGATGCACCACTTTCAAAGTACACATGTATCTAGAAACATCTAGAATTGTCATTGTTACATTAACATTATCTAGTAATCTATTTGTGAAAAAGTGCATCACGTAAATGAAAACAACATTACTCTAAGAAATTATTATAAGAGTTTCAGTTTTGTGTATGTATTGATTAATGTCAAAACTTTGATAATGTAGGCAACCACACACATGACAATGTATACATAAAAGATCATTTGTGTTTAATGAAGAATAAACAAGTTGAAATACAACATGTAGAATGCTTGAAGATATTAATAAAGTATGTCAATTTGAAGATAATAACTTAGCGCACCGAAGTTGAAGATCTTAACAAACTTTATTAAGATAAAGTAACAGTAAATAAAACTCACGATGGGAGATGTTTTCAAAGAAAATACAAGGAAGTGATAATTCATTAGTTAATTTATAGTTTAATATAGTTTTAAAATCCATTCTAACATCTCTCTGTTTAGCAAAAAAATAAATTAATTTGGTGGACATATCAAACATTTTTCTGTTGAAATGATTCCAGTCTAACAATAATGTTGTGCAATTTCCAACTTCTAATTGTAAAGTGCTTATCAACATAAATGTGCTTTTAATTTGATTTAATTAGATTAAAAAATATTATAAGTTATTACTAGAAGCTCTTTCAATTTTTGCTAAATGGAATGTAGAAATCTCATGTCTTTAATAGATTCTCTTTCTAAATTTTGCTCACTTTGTTTGCAGTTCAATTATTCAACTAAGTTGTTGGGAACTACATTTGAACTTCCATTCCCTGAGGATAAAAATTCAAGCTTAGAAACTCAAGTCATGCTGAACCATGCGTGGACATCGATGTTTGGTCCAAATAATAGTAAATCTACACATGATTCTCAATCTAAGAGCAACTCTAAGGTATTCTCTTGGATAATAAATAAGTTATGTTCTTGAATTGTATTTATTATTGAGGTTGTATTGAGATTTGAAACAACATATATTTTAAGTTCTTTCTGTCAAGTTAGTAAGATCTCTATCTGATTCATGCCTTCTTGATTTGTGCTCATAGCTAATAATCAAAGATTAGTTTGTCACTGTTGTATGAAGCTTCTACTTCTAAGTTATGACTTATTGTTATACATTAAATGCTTCTATAGTGAAATAATACATATTAATTCATGGAGTTGTATGTACCATTTTCCATTTTTTTTGTTTGAGAAGCGTAAAAAAGAAATAGATTTGTGAATCAAAATGAAATAGATTGGTTTCACAAATATGTTCTTGGTTATTTGGTTATTGCACATTATGATTATATGTTGCATCAATCTTTCTACATCTGGCTAATCAGGTATCGTTTCTATATCCATGTTCCAAGTGTGCATTGATGAAACACATTGCTAGTTAAATTTCTTCATTACTTTTATTCTTGTACAATAACTTGTTGATTGTTGTTGCATATTACAATTAGGCAATCTGTACATTTGGTGTCATTGCTTGTATGAACCATGGATGTGGATGTTGACATTGAAGAAAATCTGCTTGACCAAGCAATTGTATGTGCATAGAATTCAACCCTACAAAATCCCAACATTGAAGAAAAGAATTGAAGGATGACCAAGCAATTGTATTTGCATAGAATTCAACCCTACAAAATCCCAACATGAACAAGAAATAGTTGATGGAGAGGAGTGTTACAATGAAAGGTTATTGACCTTTGAGAGGACTAGACACAAGCACACAAGAAGAAGAAACTTCCCACTCTGAAGAATAATTGTCCAGTCCAGACAATTGAGTCAACTCATTGTCAAGCCACCTTGCCATGGTCGAAAGAGTTATGCCAGTAGTGGGGTATATTCCATTGGATTTTAGGGATATGGTTGGTCATAACAGTCGTTCAACTTGCTCCATCTTTTATATTTTATAAGAATTGACTTGGATAGATAAAATCATGGATCAATTCAAATAAATTAGTTAATGGTGTACGGGGCAAGTTGCCATTTATGGGATGGTCAGTCAGTTGGTAGGAAAATATTAACATTTTCTTTTTCCTAGAAAGGAATCATGTTCTCATGCCATGTTATGATGTACGTGTTGCTCATGATTGTAAGAACAATTTTATAAATTATAAATAAATAAAAAATACTTATCAATTGGCATTAACTTTCTAAATTCGGATTAGGGCACATTATTTTCTTTGTTTTTTTATGAGCATTATGCTTTGCGTATTCGACATCAATTGTTCATTGCTCCCAGCTTCAAAATCATTGATAAATTTTGTCATGATTTTTCCATTACGTTTGGAAAAATAAAAATAAAAATTCCAACAAATAGGAGGACGACAAGAATCTGGAAACATTAAATATTGAAAACCACACTAAAAAAATATTTAAAATATATATATATTTTTTTTTCATATTATTTCTAAAGAGACAAAAAGACTTCTATTTTATGTTGTCTCTATAGAGACAATTTTTTAAGACAATAATTTGAGACACTCACTTAAAGACAATATTTAAGATAATAAACAAGTTTTTTTTTTTTTTTTATCTAAATTAAGACAATTTATTCAAAAATTGTCTTAAAAACCCCCTTATATAGTAGTATCTTAATGACTCGTAATCTCTTTTGAGAAGCAGTTGTTACTTTATTCTTAACATATTCTTTAATTTGAGTTTTACATCACTGTCGGGTTGTTGGGTTAGCATTGCTAGAGTCTAATTGAGATATCTATACAACGTTTTCTATTGTACTAGTTACATTTATCTAACTTAAAATTTAAAAGTAGACTTCCCAATGAATCTCATAATAGTTTCAAACATTTCAACAACCTTGGAACAAGGCCCATTTTTGGCGAAGCGGTATGAGTTTTCCTTTCATTACAACTATGTAATAGAAATTCGAGTTGGGTACCCTGCCTTGAATGGATCAAAATATAGTTTGTGTAGTCACGGTGGTCATGGATCTTTTAGAAACGTTATGGTTTTTGCATCGCATCATTTGCTTCATCTTTCTTTGGTATTTGCTGCTTAATTTGCTGATTTTGATCATATTCATTTGGTTCTTATGTTTTATTGTCAATTATTGTCTCACTGTTCTAAAGTTTTTAGAACACTATATGTTAAATAACTTACTAACGTTGCTTAATTTGCTTTCAACGTTGTCTTTCATTATTCTCCTTTAGAGTTGTGTGCATTATTTATTCAATAGTTTATTTCAGACCATTATTTGTTGTTTACACTATCTTTCTTTGCCTTCCTCCAAAAAAAAACATGTTATTTTTAGATTTCGCCATTTTGGTTCTTCGAAGGGGGGTTTCTCTTTTTACTACCTTATTTCCTTGTGGTAGTTCCTAGAATTTTCTAATCTGGAAATTTTGAACGTTCTGCATGTGATTTGTGCTAATTACCTTGACTATTTTCATTTTTGTATGGTACGTTCCATTCCTTTTGTTGTATTCACGTTTTATTACCGTTTCCCTTTTTTTGAATTTTTTTAATCAAGATGAATTGCAACAGGAATGTAATTGTGTCCTTAAAAGATGTTAGTGTAATATGCTTTAGTAGTATTCGTTTTATGTTTGTTACATTAAAATCTTTCCTTGTTTCTTGAAAGAAATGTATGAGTTTATTCACTTGTTAATTGTATGTTTCTTTTATTTGATAATGTTAACTAATGATATAAAAAACAATATAAGTTTTCTGCTGTGATTTATATTCTGAATTAGGAAGGTCTCATTTCTCGTTGATGAAAGTTTGTATTAGTCTCTGCCTCATTAATTTTACCTAATAAGTGTGATGTTGAATGTATCGCTGAATTCCTATCACACTCATACCATTAAGCGAATTCCGGTCTAAATAATGGTTTACTTTTTATTAATCCTTCTGAATAAAGATGGTATATTGCATTTAGTTGTTTATCTAGAGAAGGGCGTTACATAGGTAAAATTGTATTTATAATATTATTTCTTAATTTTCTCTTGTAAAATTAATTATTGGATTAGTATTTAGAAATATCTAACTTGAAATTGACTCCTTGTCTGATTATTGTGAGTTAGGTTCTTATAGTAAATTTACATCATCTATCATATCGTTTAGACAAATATTTTCAATAAGTATAAATAATTTATTTGTGTTTCACTTATTTCATTAATTATTTCTATTTTTATATAAACTAGTTATATTTTATTAGTTTGTTTAGTGTGGGTATTACACATTTAGTATTTTTGTATGCTTAAATATACTAGAGAGCTCATTTAGTATCACGTCTAGTAGGGCTACCAAACCTATTTTCATGTTGCAAGGAAGCTCATAGAATGGGAATGTGTCACAAACTCTTAAAGATAGAACCTCTTACCAAAAATAGATCAACTACTATTTTAGAAGGATATTTTTTTGATAGTCATAAGTTGGAGGTTTAAAATATTATTTGCATTTATTGTTAAGTGCTAGTCCTTAGAGTAATTTCCAAATATTCACATAAATGAGAACTCCTTCAAATATTAATGAAAGGTAAAATTTCAAATGTCATGAAATCATCTCATTATAAATTGTTGTAAATTGGCTAGTGCTCCTACTTTTTCTAGAAATCATGAAAATATACAATGGACAATATATATTTTGAGATACTTAGATGTCCAAAACATAAATAAGACTTCATTCAACTCAAAATTTTCAAACAAAATTTGTGAAGCATTTACTAATGTGTTTGGAAAATAAAAGGATGCAGGTATTTATTTTCCTACAGAAAATCATCATCTTTAATGACAAACTAGCAGTAAATTAGTAAATTCACTTCGATGCCTAAAACCCTATGCCATGCAACTTAGATATGTTTGTAAATTTTTGAAATTATTAAGAATATATAAATTACCAATTTTGATAAACTTTTAGACTACAATTATTATAATGCAACCAATCTTATGTAAAAATAATTCATACAACCCTAAATGACTAGAGGCTACATTTATTAATTCTTAAATTGATCACACATTTGAATTGTAGATATGAATTTTTTTTCACATATCATAAATTTGCTAATTTTTTTTATCATGCATACCTTAAAAATAAGAACACCAAATTCTATTAAGAATATTTTTGCAAATAAAAGATGATATCATGAGTTTGACCTTAGCAACCTTCCAACTTTATTATGTAAAATATCTAAAAAAAATATCAATAAATATTTACAATTTGTGTTATGTGTAAAAATCAATTCACATTTTGTTTCATTTCATTTCAATTTTTATTTAGAATTATTATTTCAAACATAAAACAACATCTAACTCCTATAAGTTTTCATCAAAATGAAATATAGGAAATAAGTTTTGGGCATTGAACAATTGTACATGTAATCAATTAAAGAACAGTTACAAGCAACACTTATCCCACTTTGCATGACAACTAGGGAAGATGACCCAGTAGTTGTGCACCCTAACTTCACGCTTTTAATTATCCTAAGTGGAAATTTCAAATCACTCCCAATTTTTTACAGCAACTTACTTGGCGAGTCCCCTGTGTATAACTAAGATTTTAGGGCCACACTATCAAATATGATGCCACATCAGCATGCTTTTTGTCAAGGTGTCCAAAAAGACCCATAAATAAGTGAGACCAATACTTGTGCATTCACAACATGTTTTATTGAGCACTGATGTGGAATCACATGATTGATTGCTTTTTACATCAAAGGAATACATTTTGTTAATTATGGGTAGTTATCATCAACACTAACAACTTTAAAGTCACAACTATTAGTCCAATATTGATAAAAATATTAGGCATTATATAAACAACTCCTATCACAACTATTAAAACATGCTCAGGGTCCTCTCCCATCTGTCATACGTGTCAAGTTTATGGATAAATTTTTAGGTCCGTTAACTTGGAGCACATGCAACTTGATTAAAAAGAGCAAACTGGTTCAAATAAATTCTTGTTCATATCCGGGATTCACATAATGGAGTTAATTTTGACGCTTTTAGCAAAACGTTACTACCGGCGCCGTTAACTTTAGGCCACTTCCTTTTCAATGGGGGTGTGTCACATTTTGGAGTGGAGTTAAGGACGGCCAACAATCAATCCATTCAGTTGGGCAGTAGTGGGGAGGAAGACAACAACCCTCTTTGGCTTGAGGAGGTGGAGGTTCAGACTTGGGAAAGGACCTCACAAGATGGCAATGGGGGTGTGTCACATTTTGGAGTGGAGTTACTTGGTTTATGTAGCTTATATGGTGTGGTAATCTGTAATGGTATGAAAATGTGGCCAAAGTCGGGCGGTATCACTTGCAAAACCTACAATGGGAAAAGTGTTGTAGATTATGTGTTATGTTCTCAAAATTCGGTCTCTAGGCTGCTGGAGTTCAATATTGGGTGCTGCCCTATTGGTCTAAATTATGATCATATGCCTCTTCTGGTTAAATTTAACATTCATGATGACAACCAGCAAGATGGCAAAAATCAGTACTCTCATAAGAAGGCTCACTCACAAGGAAAAATCCTTGTGAATCATGAAAATCAAGAAATCTTTGTGGCTGCGTTGGATCATCACCTCCAAGAAAGAAAAAACATACCATGCAATGAAAGCAATGAAAAAAATGAATACATTAGCAGCAATATGTTGGTTCCACTAATTCAGAAGGCTCTAGAAGGTTGTAAGAGATCTCAAACCAAGAAAGGGATTTCGAATACTTTTCCTGCTAACCCATGGTATGATGAGGAGTGCAAAGCAGCAAGAAGATTGGTCAAAAAGAATATGTCAAACAAAGAAAGTAAAGTAAACTACGAGAAGTTGGTAAAATCTAAAAAAGAAATCTATGTGAATTTAAGAAGGAAAGAGTTAATTGCTTTGGGTAAACACAATCCCAAAAGTTTTTGGAGAGAGCTGCAACAAAAGAAGAGTCAGATAGAAAATAATATCACTGGGAAGCAGTGGTTAGAGTATGCGAAGCTCTTGTATGAACGACCGGTGGAGAAAATCAAGCCCCCTTTAATGCATGCCTCAAGTGAACTCTTTTCGGAGGAGGATATCAAGAAAGGCATAAAAAAACTAGCAAGCGGTAAGGCTCAAGATATTGATGGGATGCAGGCTGAATTCTTAAAATGGGGCTGTGAGCTCCTCACACCTCACATCAAATACCTTTTTAATAGCATCACTCAAAATGGCTTTCCGGCTGAATGGGCTACCAGTGTGGTCATCCCCTTACATAAAAGTGGAGATATCAATAATCCCTCTAACTATCGAACTATAATGGTCAATCCTCTTCTTGGTAAACTTTATGGGAGCATGTTAGAGCGCATAATCAGTAATTGGATCGAAAGGGAAGGTAAAAGGGCAAAGGGGCAGGCTAGTTTCAGATCAAGGCATTCTACCATAGATCACTGCATCACGCTTAGGCACTTCATTGAGAAAGTTTGGGACACCCAAGGGGCTGAAGTTTTTTGTTGTTTCATTGATTTCAAAAAAGCCTTTGATACGGTACCTAAGGACAAACTATGGAACAAAATGAAGGAACTTGGTATTCCTGATGAACTTAGAGCAGCAGTCCATAAACTTTATGAGAAAGTTAGTGCTAAAATTAGAACAAAAGATGGTATGTCAGAATGCTTTGGTAGTGACATCGGGGTCAAACAGGGTTGTCCCTTATCTCCCACTCTGTTTGGATTATATATTGATAAGCTTAAAGAATGGTTAAACAAAACTGATGGGGAGGGCATTCAACTAGCTAGTTATGTGGTGAAGTTACTTTTATATGCGGACGATCTTATCTTAATTGCAAAATTTGCTCCTGGTTTGAGAGATCATTTAAAGGCTCTCGAGCTCTTTTGCCAAGAGGTCGGTATGCAAGTTAACACCAGCAAAACTAAAATCATGATCTTCTCTTTGAAAAGGAAGAAGCAGCAGTTTAATTTCATCTTTGAGGGCAGCCCTTTGGAGGTGGTGGAAGAATACAAATATCTTGGGATTGATTTCCATAATAAGCTCAGCTGAGAGACTTGCAAGGCAAAAAGGATTTAGGGTGGCTGGAAGGCGTTTTATTTACTACAGAACAGATGTAGGAAAGCAGAGTTATGGGATTGGAAAACCAAGAAAACCCTTTTTGGTCTGTTGGTGGCACCGGTTGTCCTCTATGGTTGTGAGGTTTGGGGGGGTAGCATGTCAAACCACAAGTGGAGGCAAGTTGAAAGAATTCAAAAACATTTGATCACTACTAACATCAAAGTCAAATCTTCGGTTCCGTATGAGATTCTCTTGGCTGAAACTGGTATGTTCCCGTTGGAGGCATCTGCTGTCATCCGGTTAATAAGTTATTTAAAAAAAGTTGAGAACATGGATTTGCACCGCTGGCCCAAAATGGTTGTTGGGGAGGAGCTAAACCGTAGAAAGAAGACTTGGATGAAGCAAAATAGCAAGTGGTTGAACAAATGGAACATTAAACTACATGAGTGCCCCAACACTAATGCTGAGATAAAAAAGTTTGTGCTAGAAAAGTTTAGGTCTACTATGTGGACTAAGCAGGTTGGCCGTAAAAAGTCTCATTATATCCAGGAATTCAACCCCACGTGGGAGCATGATGAGAAAGACTATCTAAGGGTTACAATTAAAGGCAAGGCTAGGCTTTTGATCGCTCAATTAAGAACCGGGTCACACCATCTTAGATGTGAGACAGGTAGGTGGGCTGTCCCCAAGGAGACTTGGGAGCAACGAACTTGTATTTTTTGCAACAAAGGGACTGTCGAGACTGAATGGCACTTCATGATTGAGTGTGCTGCTTATGATGATATCCGTATCCAATATAAAGACAATTTGAAGGTGGATAATCTAAATGAACTTTTTAGGGAAACTAGGCTCCTCAAAACTGCTAGCTTTCTGATCAAGATCTACAATAGAAGGGCTGACATGGAAAAGAATTGGTCCCATAGACTGATGGTCTCGTGGACGTCATTAAAATCCATTCATTCATTCATTCATTTCAAGATAAATTGTAGTCGGCGGAGCTCTATCTCTGCCCTCTCCATACCCTATATATGCTTTTATTTCACGTCAATCAGTGACATGGCTTCTCCTGAGGATTACCTATCCAGGGCTTACAGGACAGGGCTCGCGGAAAACATGCTGCGCGAAGAGATAGAAAGAGCTTTAGGGCAATAATGTATTCTATTCTTACTTTGCGCCGTAATTTTCGTCAGTTTTTGATAGCACATTTTGCTGTACTTTGTGTTTCTGACTAAATTTATTTGTTGCTTTCATTTGAGGCCCAAGCAGAACGTTTCGAGCCAGCGGACAATCTCATAGCTAAACTATTGCTGGTGATAAACGGTGAAAATTGCCGTGTACGAGAAAGAATCACCGTAGGATAGGCCTATTTTACTTATTTTTTGATTGCACATTCTACTGTACTTCGTGTTTCTGACTAAATTTGTTTGTTGCATTCATTTTAGGTCCAAGCAGACATCTCACAGCTAAACTATTTCTGGTGATGCGTCGGTCATGGTTCGAGTTCCGCCGGAGTGAATATTATTAATGATAAACGGTGAAAATTGCCGTGTAGTGAAAACAAAGACTGAATGGGGAAGAAAATTATGGCCTGAAAGAAAGCCTGTGTAGGAGAAAGAAACACCGTAGAATATTTTTTACTTATTTTTTGATTGCACATTCTGCTGTACATTGTGTTTCTGACTAAATTTATTTGTTGCATTCATTTTAGGTCCAAGCAGATATCTCACAGCTAAACTATTTCTGGTGATGCATCGTCATGGTTCGAGTCCCGCCGGAGTGAATACTATTAATGATAAAAGGTGAAAATTGCCGTGCATTGAAAAGAAAGACTAAATGGGGAAGAAATACATGGCCTGAAAGAACGCCTGTGTAAGTATGAGAAAAAAAACACCGTAGAGTATTTTTTCTTTTTCTTGTGAAAGAACAAATGCAAGTAAACTGAAGCTGGATTCATTTGCAAAGGCCTTTATAAATTAATGTACGTGTAATCATCAATTTTCTCTGTGGTTTGTCGTATAAAATTTAAAGCAGTTTTGGTGATTTGGGATGTGGAGCATTTGTGGTGAAGGAAATATCTTATTGGTGCATTAATGAGTCATCATTTGCTGGAGAAGAAGAATACTAGAGGCATTTTTCTCTCTCTCTCGTATTTATTCAGTTTTCTCTATCAAGAAGTTGAGATCTACAAGGTTTCCTTTAATATGTGGTGAATTTTTGAATCGCAGTTTACCAGGTTCTCATCAAAATACCTTCCAATCAATCTCTCTTGGATTGAAAGAGTCGACCGGAATCCAAGTGCTTCGGGTGATGCTGCCAAGATTCTAAAGTCAGGTTGGTTAGGCCTCCACTTTCTACTTTTAAATGGAGGTCTGCTTAATGTTAAAATATAAAAAGAAAAAACGAAAAACCCCATTACCTCTTTACAATTGATATAGTTTATAGTGTTTTTTTTTCTCGAATGGATCTTATGTGGACTGTGTAATGTCCACCCATTTCCATGAATCTTGTTCTTGTAGATTTTTCATTTGCTTCTCTTTTGACTTAGTTTTCATGGCTTGCCGACATCTTTAGGGCTTCTCGAGAAACTTCTTCACTACCTTTTGATACAGGGAAGATCTTAAAATAATCCGGGGAAGATTATTTATTTAGAAAAAATCTTCTGTGCTGTTCAAGAAGTTTCTTTGAGTAGTTAATTGTCTGAGTTGTTTCATAATTTTTTTTTGGGACATTTTAAAATGCATATAATTAAATTTTAATTTGGAATGAAAAACATATTCCTGTCATTTGTATATCATCTACGAAGATGATTACATCTAAAGTCATTTTATAATTTCAGCTATGGAGTTTTGCTTCTATTTAACATATAAAAGAAAATGAGAGATCCCAATGTTGATGTACTTTTGATGGCGTCGTATAGCTTACAGCGTGACAAATTCGTCAACACCACGCACTCGTAGCTTAAGGAACAAGTAAATTGCTGCAAGTTTGCCGACCTTTTCAAGACCCAAGACATTGCTGCAGTAGTTCAACCTCGTAGTAAGAACTCTAAATATATATGTACATTCATGAAGGGATGCATTTATTGACAAAGTAAGAACTCTAATAAATATGTACCTTTTTCACTGTTGTCTTAACTAATATAATTGTTGCCTCCATATATAATATAATTGCTTGCTTCCATATATAATATAATGGCTGCTTATATTGTCCTTCAATCATAATAATCTACCTTAATTAATATGTTATATTATATAACATTATGTTGGGTGAAAATTATGTAATCAGCTTTTCGATAGATTACACAACTTAGATTTCAGCCACAGCTATGTGAGATATAAATCTCTCCTCTCGAAAAGGGGAGGCGCCCTTCTTACTGCTGATAGAAACGATAGTAAAACAAACAAGTAATTACAAAATGTATACAAAACTTACGGAGTGGGGGGGGGTGTGTTACATTCATCCTTCTCTTTTTTTTCAGAGAAGATGTTTACAATGCTTCACTGTTGGAAGTTCACAATTCTTGATAACTTTAAACGATCAACTAGCAGTAATACCAATACCTCTATCTTGTCAAAGCAAAGCGTAGAGATACCAGAAGTAATTAATAATAAACAAATAAAGTAAAAAGGAAAGCTCACGAAGGCACAAAGTCATTCCGTAGCTTTTTCAATGGTGGATCTGTGAAAAATGCATCGTTTGTCATGTTAGAAGCACAAAGTCTTCTTAGACGCAGCAATTCTTCGAACAGCATGAACAATTACAAGCGCAAAGTCTTGTAGATCATCCAACCAAATTATCAAAGAGCATGAACAATTACAAGCACAAAGTCTTGTAGATCATTCAACAATAGTATCCAAAGAACGTGAATAATTACAAGCGCAAAGTCTTGTAGATTATTCAACCGAAAGATAAACAAAAACACAAATGTAAATCTAAATAATAGATGCAACACAAAGTTTACATAAATTACTTAGAGTCCTTCAGATTCCATCACTTAATCACCACCAAATACAATCAATTAGTAAGATTATCGAATCCAACACAAAGTCTGGCTTGCAATCTTCTTCTTTATTGATCGAATCTCATTCACAAAGTATGAACGCAAAGTTTCACAATTCTGCTTCAAAAAGGGCAGCACTTCATTGCAAAATACCAAAGGATAAATTTACAATGGAAATCCCTCACATTATATAGAAAGAGGGATGAGCAAAATTAGGAATCTAATTGAGGAAATTAAGGAAAGTTGGGTGAGCGATTCAAGGAGATCTCACCTAACTTGGACCAAAGTCAAAGTGTAATTTGTTTTCAAAAGATTACATTTTGAGCTTGGTGCAATTACAATTTACAAAAAGACATATAAAATGTCAGGAAATATTTACAAGATGCATAATGGGAAGCATCAAAATGTTCAACATCGGAGATCAAGAATCTTCATGGTTCCTTGCTTTGGGCGCGGACTCTTCATACTTCTTCTTGGTCTCCTGTATGAATGCATCATCTGGGCCGACTGTGTAATCTACAAGGGTGTGAGCTCTTGTGATCGGCCTTCTGGAAAATGAATGGATTTTCTTGCACCCGCGAAGATGCGTCTTGAGATTATCAAGTGTCAGCCGTATATTGCAAATGATATGTATTGAGGCTCTGGGAAAAATTGTCATCCTCAACTTGTTGCATAACGACTTCTTTGTAGATCTGGGGTAGTTCACTGGATCAGAAGATGTCACCTTTAGGATCACTTGATGAAATCTGGAGAGAAACTACAAGGATGGTGAATCAATAGACGTTAGCAGAAAAAGTAGCATTGGAAAGTGAAACAATGTTGAGCAAGCGTGAAACGAGCAACTAGGCACGGAAAATGATGCGGGAGCGAAAAAATGGGGTTTGGAATGGAAAGAGCAAGTTTGAAGAGACTAAGATAAAAATTGCCAAAAGTGTAAAGGTGCTAAAATTCAGCACCATTGCACTGACTAAGTCTAGAAAAAGTGCAAAGGTGCGAAAAATAATGCCATAGTCAAAAATTGGCTAAGTCTGGAAGAAAAGTGTAAAGGTGCTAAAATTCAGCACCATTGCACAAAAAATGACTAAGTCTGGAAAAAGTGCAAAGGTGCTAAAATTCAGCACCATTGCAAAAAATGACTAAGTCTAGAAAAAGTGTGCGCACTTTTTCAGCTCTTACATTTTGGAGAATTCACTTTTTATGCAGGGTTATTTGGTTTTGTGCACTTTTCAACTACTTAGCCAAAAACATGGATGAGCTAGGCACTTTTTTGGCACAACTGCATCTTTCACAATTTAACTAAGTATGATCAGTGAGACTTCGCGAAGGAGCTCGTTTCGAAGGTCTTCGCGAGGCGAACATAGGGGGATGCTCAAACTGACTGTTTGAGACTTTGGAACACATTTCGAGGTGTCTTGAAAATCACCTTGTTTTGCGTGCTTGAACTTCACGAACCTAGGAAACAGACAAGTTTCGTAGGGGGGTTATTCGTGAATCGAGCGTTGCTAGATTCCATGATAACACATTATATAATATTAAATTGTCAACATTAATATTTTTTTTTATATTATGTATATATTTAATATTTTATTATAATAATTATAATAATATTAAATTGTTAACTTTTATATTTGTATTATATTATTATTTATTCTATGTTATTTATTAATTTGCATTTTAATGCTTGTAATTTCCACTCGAGATTACTTGTCCTCAAGCAATAAAATCTAAAATTCATAATTTTAAAGTATTGCCTCTATTGGTGATGATAGTTATGATACTTTGATAAGAATTGGAAATTCTAAACCAAGTGATGGTTAATTTGGTTACATTCGACTCTCTTTCCCTGGAGAGTAGTGGTTAGTATACTTGTCCTCAAGCAATCACAATCTAAAATTCGTAATTTTAAAGTATTGCTTCTATTGGTGATGATAGTTATGATACTTTGATAAGAATTGGAAATTTTTAACCAAGTGATGGTTAATTTGGTTACATTTGACTCTCTTTCCTTGGGGAGTAGTGGTTAGTATACTTACTAATGTTGATACTGTCCTCCCAATTTATTGTTTCATGTACTCTCGTTCCCAATATCTCTCAACCATAAAATCAAGAGTTGGAAATTGGTACGGTCTGTTATTTAAGACAAGTTTTCTCTCATATCATTATGGCGAGTATCCTAGGCTATGTTATTTAAGATAAGTTTTCTCTCATATCATTACAGCGAGTATCCTAGGCTATGGTACAAATTATTCCTTACCCTTTGAGATTAATGATAGGAAAAATGTTGGCATCCTTCATCCTGTAGATTTGGGAGTGTTGTGAATAATGGGATCCTTTGACAGAAGGATCTAGGTTGTCAAATGTGAGTGAGTGCAATTTCCTTTAATAAAGTGTGATCCCTGTAACAATGTCAATTTACCCCAAAGTTTGAACAATGAGAATGATCTTGGGATTTGTGGGTTATGGACCCATCATGCAACTTAGCATATGCTCATGTAATAATTTTGTTGTAGCTTTATTTTTATCAAGTTTATGAATGTAGAGCCACTCTAGAAGAAATCTCAGGAGAAGAAGACTCTTAGATCATATGCGGTATGGACTTGATTGTACAAATTACTTTTTAGAATAATTATGTGCTTGCTTTGGGATTTTTTTTGATATTTTGATGACCTGATTTCTTGACAAGTGATGATTGCTTGATTTCTTGAGGGATAGGTAACTGATGAATGCTTATCAAATGCCTGTGTAATGTCCCCTTTTGGGATAACCATGATTCTTGCCTTGATTTTTTGAAGATATCCTTTTATGATGGTTTAGTGTTCAGACTATATTCTTTTTCTCCTTTTGCTGATCGATCATAAGATAAAGACATTCATAAATATATTGATTTTTCTATCAAATAATCACAATTACTTATAAGGCTCAATAATTGCTGCAAACATCTTTATTGTATAATCGTATATATATATGTGTGTGTGTGTGTGTGTGTATAAATAAATGTATATGTATGTATATATGTGTATATATAAGTAAATGTATATGTGTATGCGTATGTGTATGTATATGTATATATGTATATCTGTATGTGTATATGTATATGTATATGTAATTACATACAATAATGTCAATGTGTTAGTGTTTGGTAGCTTCTGGAGATATTTTCCCTTTAATATAATGATTTCCAAGGCAAGTTGACCTTGATGCACAAATAATATTTTATATTTTGTATTCTCTAAGGGGGCCGACCTAGTGAAGAGGTTGCCTATCCTTGTATATAAGTAAGGTGAAGATCTTTCAATTAATCATCAACTTATCATTCTTCTCTTCTTGCTATTCACACCTCTAGCAACAGTTCATTCCTAGCAGCAGCAAATCCAATTTCTGTAAGAAGTGGTATCATCTACAACACTTGAGGTTTGCTTCAAGGAGAAGTGACATTTTTCATTGTATCAAATTCGGCCTTGTGTAAGGCTTGACTTGTAAGCAGATTTTTGCTCTTTTATTCTAATATATGAAAGATATATTTTTGCTGGGTTTTTCTCCCTCGAGTAGGAGGGTTTTCCCAGGGTAAACAGTTGTGTTCATTGTCTATGTGTTGCATTTTTTTGCTTATCACATTTTTGATCTTAAAAACTAAAATGGTATCAGAACGGGTTTAAGTAAAGATCCGATTAGATGTGTTTAAGCATGAAGGAAAAATTAACTCATTGTTTATCATCTCAATTGCTATAGCAGTGGTGTACATATGAATGGTTTTATAGTGTAATTGATTGGCCATGGTTTGCCCGGAATGAGTTTGTGGAGTATTTGAATCATGCAGGTCTTGGACATGTTCCTAGACTTACTCCTATTGAATGGGGTGTCATACACAGTTCTCTTGGTAAGCCACATCGCTTATCCAAAAGATTCCTTCAAGAGGAAATGGAGAAATTGGAACAGTATTGTGAATTAGTACAGAAGCATTACAATGAAGTTTGATCTGGCATTCATGAGGGTTTGCCAACATATTTAGCTCGATTTTTATCCGTAAGCCAGCGTGTTATTGCTTGCCATCCAAGAACAAGGGAAGTGCATGATGGCAATATTTTGACTCTCAATCGAAATAGATGTAGAGTTCAATTTGTCAGGCCAGAATTGGGAATTGAATTTGTGATGTTTGGGGCATCATATTGATGTAACTATAGTATATCAAAGGAAGATTTGTTTTCCTATGGAAGTCGACTACATAGGGTGTCATATTCTGGGTTGCAGCCAACAATTTGTAATGTCCCCTTCTCAAACCTGATCTTTCCAGTGACCGTTGGCCTTTTTCTAGAAACCCGAAGGCTAGTCGAAAGGTAAAATTAGGGTTTCCTATTTTTAAGGATGTCTTTGCTCGGAGTTGGTGGATTCAATGGCGGATTCTTTCTGGGTTTTCAAAGAGCTTCGCAGTGGTATGTTCATTTCGGCATTCTGAGCATTTTCTGGAATTTACTATTTTTAGTAAATTCTATTTTTGGCAGTTTTTCAGTTGGGTTCAGCATGGTTGACTTCCTATTTCAGTTTGGTCAATTGACTTGCTTGTTAATGGCTTCAGGGCACATTTGGAGAGATAAGTTGAGTCCTTTAATTAAAAGTCACGTTTTAATATTATATTTTAACGTTGGCCCCTTGGCCTAGTCTATTGACTTCATGTTGTTTTGAAAAGTGATCTTTTGAGGGTGGCGCCTTCATTAAAAGATTATTTTTTTATTTACCAAAGTCAAAACAAGCTTGATGTGGGCGCATTTATCAAAGTATTGAATTTATTTAAAATGTCAATATTGAGCTTTGAAGGAAAAGGACGCCATCTTTGAGAAAGGATTAGGGTTTTGACATTGAAGTGGATTTTAGGATTTCGAGAAGTCAACAGGAAATTATAAAAGGAAGATCTTGAGCCTCATTTCACATCTTTGGTCTACAGTATCGTTATGCTGCCGGTTTGGCTCTGGAACTGCTTCGAGGAATGAAGGCCTCCTAGCTTGGGCATCGCTTCTTGTTTGCAAGACAACAACTAGTGGTGATTCAGTCTATTTTGTGAGTTGCATTTAGTTCGTGCATTGTATTCAGCTTATTGCATTGTTAGATCTGATTGGCATATTAGTGGTTTTCAGCATATTGCATTATTTGATACAGCAGATTCATGTTTTTAATCATAAGTCAAAAAACATCAAAAATATTGTTATGGGTATTAGCCCATTCCCATTGCTAGGTCTAGGCGCCCCTTTCCTCTAATTTGCAGAATTTTTAGAGTTGGCTGTGATTTATTAGAGCAGATCGCCCCTCTTCATGAAGCCGTACCATTTGCTTGCATAGAATTCCGTGCATAAATAATATCTTGTTGTTTGCTCAGTTTTCAGTGTCTGAGTTTAGGCGCCATCATCATTAGTGAATGTTGCATTTTGTTTCAAGTTAATTGGATGAGATTAGAGGGAGATATGAGCATATGAATGAATCATATAGACTGCTGGTTTAATTCAAAAAGGGCAGATTTGGCAGAAAAAACAGAATTGTATTTTGATCATTGAAAGTTTATTGGTTTGGCATTTCTAACCAAGCTAAGAAGAGTTCTTTGTGATGTAATGATAAGCTTTCATATTTCCATGCTCATGGCAGACGAATGACTCTTATTTCTGTAAACTGACAGTAGTACTGGCAGTCATTTTTAGTCTTGTTCAACTCTGTCCTGTAATGCTCACTTTCATTTGAAGTATTTTGTAATAGTTACATCTCCGCCCTATGGTAGCTACTTTCCCATTCTGGGTTAGCAAGCACATTCTGGGTGTCGATTATTTCCAGCTTTCAGCATTTCTTTTCAAGCATTGTTATTTGTAATCACTCTGCCATATGGTCGCCCCTCACTCCATTTTGGATTGGGTAGCACATACTTGGTGTCGAGTTCCCTTTCAGCATTTAGAGTAGAAGATCCTCTGACCATATGCTCGCCATCATCGGCGCCATTCTTGGTTAGAGTTACAGCATAAACAATTTGATTTAGATCCTCTGACCAATGCTCACACCTTGCCCACATCGGGATCCTGGTGTACATCTTGGTTAGAGTTGCTTCAGCACGTTTTGGTTTATCTTCTAACCTTAACGGGTGTATTGATTGTAATTTGAATTTGAAAAAAATGGAAAAAATTAGTTCGGAATATTTCACAATTGGAGTCTTAGTAGGGCTCTGAGTCAACTTATATTCCCAAAATGTTGAAGGATTGGTTCTTCATCCAACACAAAAGGAAGCAAATAGATGCCGATGCAAGATATAGATGAAGTGCTGGAAAGAAGAGCTAAAGCAAGCTGAAGAGCAGGTTGCATTATTATCAGAAGAGTTAGAATCAATGAATTGATACAATTGCAGCAGATCTAAATCTTTAAGTGCAAAGATCAAGAAAGAACAATTGGCGGATTATGAGGAAGAGATAAGTATTTTATACCTTTGAATAATGTTCATGAATTTTATGTAGTTAATAATAACTCATGCATTAACATTGGGAATAGTGAATCATGTATGCTTCTAGCATTGGTCTATATATTTTTTTTTCTTCAGAGTAGTTTGATTCTATGAACTATTATTAATCTCTCTAAGATGCTTCCAGGATGGATCGGGGAGCAAAAGTTGATGAGAGATTGCATAAGGAATTCAAGGGACAAAGAGCGTGATGCATCCTTTGAGGAAGTCATGCCGATTGAAGAAATGAACACATGTGGAGACATAGCTTGTAGCCTTGGGACTGAGTTGGTGGCACATAACTCTCATGATTCTTCATTGGAGACATCTCTCGAGGGCACAAGGTTGGGTCAGCCTTGGATGGAGAATTTGCATCAACAAAGAAGATTGAGAAAGATGAAGACACTAAACAACAGAGAGTCTATTCAGATTGTCATTGCGATCAGCTACTTTGAAGAGAAGGAAATGACATTTAAAGGGAGTTAAATTCAGAGAATTCAAGGCACGAGTTGAGAGCTTGTTCGGGAAAAGGATTAAGGTTTTGAGATAGGTCAATGGAGGGGAGTTCACTTCCAGAGTATTTCTTTGCAATCTCTGAGGTAGGGATCAAGAGGGAGTTCTGTGACTCACTGAGAAGACGTGAAGGTTGCAGTGTTGCAAGGCCAAGTGCTAAATCCTTGGAAGACCTCTTCAGCAGCTGAGAACAAAATTGCACAAGACAGTCAATTTGGATTTGACATTGGTAGCTCCGCAAACCTATTTAGAATAGGGTGATCTGGGATAAGGTCGAGAAGGATAGTCTTGAACTCTCTACAGTATCAGAGGTGTGCATTGGAAACCGTTCCTCGAAGGCAAGCATTGCAGGCAATTTTGTACGAGGAGGTCAGGAGGTTGATGCAAGTACTTGGAGCTTCAGAGGGAGTCACATCATCATGAAGACTTGTTGTAGTGTATATTTCTTTGAGACAGAGAAATATGAGGTGAAAGCCCTTGTAGTGTATATTTCTCTGAGACGAAGAAATATGAGGTGAAAGCTCTTGTAGTGTATATTTCTCTGAGACGGAGAAATATGAGTTGAAAGCCCTTTTAATGTATATTTCTCTGAGACGGAGAAATATGAGGTGAAAGCCCTTGTAGTGTATATTTCTCTGAGATGGAGAAATATGAGGTGCAAGCCCTTGTTCATCTCTGAGACTAAGATGAGACGTCATGTTGAGAGACTACATGACGACATCACGTTGAGAGACTCTGTGATGAACCGGTGCACTTGTGTTTCTTTCCACACATGGGAGTAGCTATTATGGACGTCATGTTGAGAGACTCCATAACGACATCACGTTGAGAGACTTCGTGAAGAACACTTGTACATGTGTTTTTTTCCACACATGGGAGTAGCCATTGTGGACGTCATGTTGAGAGACTCCATGACGACATCACGTTGAGAGACTCTGTGATGAACCTTTGCACTTCTCTGAGACTGAGATGTGTTTCGTCATGTTGAGAGACTCCATGATGACATCACGTTGAGAGACTCCGTGATGAACTTGAGATGTGTTTTCCACAAATGGGTGTAGCCATTGTGGGTGTCATGTTGAGAGATTCCATGACGAGGATATCTGGAAAAATACCTCCCTAGCTAAGAGGGAGTGTTAGTGTTTGGTAGCTTTGGGAGATATTTTCCCTTTAATATAATGATTTCCAAGGCAGGTCAACCTTGATGCACAAATAATATTTTATATTTTGTATTCTCTAAGGGTGCCGACCTAGTGAAGAGGTTGCCTATCCTTGTATATAAGTAAGGTGAAGATCTTTCATTTTATCATCAACTTATCATTCTTCTCTTTTGCAACTCACACCTCTAGCAGCAATTCATTCCTGTTACATCCCTAACTTTAACTATGTTTTACTTTTTACTTTGAAGTAATTAGTAGATGATTATGCATGTTTCAATGATTTGAAATCTAGTTAAAATGGCTAGAAAAATCAATGTTTTCATGAGTCATGTTTATTTGACTAAAATTTGACGTGTTTAAACGTCATCAAGATGTGATGATCTCATGAGGATTATGAAAATGATTACTGAAACACTAATCTTGTGTTGTTGATTGCAAGTTGCATTCAGGAAATAGGTTTTTGCCCTCCGAGAAAGGGAGGGAGAGCATCATCAGAGAGAAGGATATAGATGCAAGGAAAATAACAAGTTGTCGTCATCTGAGCTAATGTCGGTCAAGTATTGTTTGGTAAACCTAATAAGTCTAAAGGATGTTCTTCCATGCTTAGAGGTAAGCCAACGTGAGTTAGCCTATCTTACTACCCATTTTGTCATGTGTGGTCATTCTAGGGTTATTAGTTCTATTCCTATATATATAAAATATATATATATATATGAGAAAATATGCATATGCTTATTCATGCCTATATTCACGTTATTTGATAACATTGTTATGCGATAATTTTGATATGGAACATATGCCACGCCATGACATTTTAACCAACGTCGTATTGCTTGCAAGAGTTCTTCCTTCTAGTTGGTTATTATCTTTATATATAAATTATAATATTTGGATCGGCTAATATAGTCGTGGAGTGTTATGTTGGTTTGAAGAATGTGTTCTTTGTTAAACGGGATTGCTCGACCCTTAGAAACAAGGAGCATATGCTTTTGAGCGACAGTTATGTTAAATGTTGCTTGTTATAATGCCAATGGGAACTTGTCTAATCAAGGTGTAACATTTTGAAGGCGGTAGAAGTTCTTTTAATATTTATTTTAATGCTTTTAAATGATAAATGTTTCACAAAATACGGTGTAAGCTGAAGTTGGGAGTAATCGTGACTTGCTAAGTGGTAATCGGTTTCTATAACCGTTTCTTGCTCTAATCCTCAGCGCTTTTGTAACTGTTTAGGAAGAAGAGGAGAAAGGGACGGAGATATACTTGTGAGGGAGAAGAGAATAGCGGGGATAAGGATGGATGTTACAATTCCTAGCAGCAGCAGATCCAATTTCCGTAAGAAGTGGTATCATCTACAACACTTGAGGTTCGCTTCAAGGAGAAGTGACATTTTTCATTGTATCAAATTCGGCCTTATGTAAGGCCTGACTTGTAAGCAGATTTCTGCACTTTTTATTCTAATATATGAAAGATATATTTTTGTTGGGTTTTTCTCCCTCGAGTAGGAGGATTTTTCCAGGGTAAACCACTGTGTTCATTGTCTATGTGTTGCATTTTTCTGCTTATTACATTTCCGATCTTAAAAACTAACACAATGGAGCAAAACATATCAGCAATGTTATAAGATAACTAGTAGCATGCAAGATTTATTATTCCCAATGTCATCAATAAAAAATAGATAACATTAAATAAATAGCATCATGTATGAATTATTATTAATTACCAAGGAAACACGGGGACGCATCCCCTGGGTTTTTGCCCCCCGTACCCGTCCCAGAAACGTTTCGGGGACATGGGACGCCTAGGGGTCGGCTGATAGCCGTCCCCAAAAGGTCCCCGATTTTCGAGGACGTCCCCGATTGGACGAAACGTCCTGGAATGAAAAGGGGACGGGCAGCCGTCCAAGGGACGGATAGGGGACTCCTAGGCGTCCCCTATCTGTCCCTTGGATGGCTGGCCATCCCCTGTCGCCCAGTAGCATTATAAACACAAAAATAAAAGAGTTTTTATTTATTTATTTATTTTTAATTATTTCCTTTATGGGCCCCATGCCCTCCCAACCCTAATATGGCCACTTAAAACATCTTCTTACCTTCATTTGACCTCATTTTGTCTTGCCAAAATAAAATTGCAGCCAAGACTATGAGCCAGCCCCTCACAGTGACAGTGACTTAGACTATGAGTCTGATTTTTATGCAATGTTGGCATATGCCGAGTAGCGGCAATCATCATACTTTCTATTTCTATGTTTTGCCTTTGGACACTTGTGACTTTGTCATTTTGACATTTGTAGTACAAACTTGTAGCCTTTTGGGAATTTTATTATTTTATATCATATGCACATTGACTATTTGACATGAATTATGGTCCATGGATGCAATTAGGTAGCTATAGTATTAATTTTTCGATAATTCGATTCTATGATGCATATGTCAATATGATTGGTGATTACATTTGCAACTTTATGAATGTTCATTGTTATGATTATCATTACTCATATGAATATCTGAAATTTCCCTATATTTTTAAAATCTCTCTCTCTCTCTCTCTCTCTCTCTCTCTCTCTCTCTCTCTCTCTCTATATATATATATATATATATATACTATACAGCCGTCCCCCCGTCCCCTAAAATCCCCTCAAAAAATTGCCGTCCCCGAAACGCGTCCCGCCATCCCGCCGTCCCCCCGTCCCGGAGACTTGGTGGAACATAGTTAATTACATTATTATTTAAATCCATGATGTATTTATCAACATCATTATTCAAATGTACAAACATTTATCTAACTGATTATTTAAATTCATAAAATACTTATCTCCTTATTGCTGGTCAATTCTGCAGATATCCCTATTTCTCCAAGCTACTGTTCTGTAGAACCTCTTTATTTCCAGCCAGCCATGCCTTTTCTTTCTTATTCTATTCCCTTCCTTCATATTTCTGCTATGATGATCATGGCTCTCAAGAGCACTTGAATCTGCTGTTCTGGAATATATATATGCTAACCTTCCTTATTTTTTCTTATTTCTAATCTCCTTCTTTAAGGATTTCTGCGGTGCATTTCTTTATGCCCAATCTGCTTCTCTGAATGCAGATTTATTTCTGAATATGATTCGATGATTATAGTTTATTAATATGTCTACCGTCCCATCCAAAAATATTCCCTGTTGTATGTCCTTTTTTCCTCCTATTCCCAAATCCCTTTAACACCCCGAGGACATACCATTTTGGCTGGGGACGTGTCTCTTAGCCTAATTGTTTTGTCTTTTAGAATAAATGTTAATCCCTTATGACACCCCATCATTGACTTTTAAATAGTCTTAATTCCTCTCTAATATAACCTTTATCGCTGCTTGTTTCAAGGAAATTAATATGTCTCTTATTTGAATCGATGCTTTTGGGATTCATAAAGTTATTTATGATTATTATTTGTTTTTTTAATTTAGAGCATAGTCCTTTTCAAATTTAGTTTTCTTGTGTAATAACAATTACAATATCAACTTGCTTTATTTTGTATTTATAGTAATTGTATTATGAATATAATATTATCTAATATTTATATTAATAATTATAATATAATTTTGATATTATAGTTATTACAATATCAAATTGCTTTATTTTGTATTTATAGTAATTGTATTATGAATATAATATTATCTAATATTTATATTAATAATTATAATATAATTTTGATATTATAGTTATAATAAAATTGCATATATATATATAGTTTCCTTTATTTACATTTCAAGGTCTGGTTATTTTTTATATTTTTAGTGTTGCAATTTAGGGGACATGACAGCTCGTAAATTGATTCATCCCTTATATTTATTTCTTGAAGGAGTCACTACCTTTATTGTTACCCTTGATAACAATACCTTACTTCCAAGTTGATTGTTAGACTTATTTCCTATTGATGGTTTCTTTACAAGGAGGTGGTTCCCCCTTTTATACCTTATTGTTGAGGGAGTTATCATCTTTCATATTTGAGGGGTCACAACTTTTCATATTTGGAGTTACATCCTTTCAAATATCCTAATTTAAGTCTCTTGCAAAGTCACTTAAGGCTCTATTCTTAATTGGATTCTCCAATTGATGGTTGGATGAAATGCTCTCCCTTTTATATCACAAGTTTGAGGGAGTCACTCTTTTTAATGCCAATAGTTACAACTCTTCATTATTGCACTTAATAATAATTCAGTTTTTGATAAGTTAATTTATTAGTGTTTCTCAACTCAAGAAGCATTTTGATAGACAAGGTTTTACATTTTCATTTTCATAAGGTAATCATAAACACCTTCATTGAAGACACATTTGGTATGAAGCAAACAATTGGATATACTTGATACATGTAGCATACATGTGAAAGACATAAATACATATAAAGTATGAAGCATGCACATAAATACAGGTAAGTCATGAAGTATATGTTGGAATACATGCGGGTCACAAAGTATACCCATAAATACACATAAGTCACAAAGTTTGAATGCACACAAGTCGCAACATATACACATGAATACAAGTAAGACACAAGGTATACACATGAATACACGTAAGTCACAAAGTACGCACTTGAATACACGTAAGTCACAAGGTATATACTTGAATTCACAAAGGTCACAAAGTATACACTTGAATACACATAAGTCACAAAGTATGCACTTGAATACACGTAAGTAATGCAAGGTATACACTTGAATACACGTAAGTCACTAGGTATACACTTGAATACAAGGTATGCAAAGTATTCACATGACTACACGTAATAAAGTATATAGAGGAAGCATGAAGCATACACGTGAATACATGTAATACTTGAAGCATACATAGGAATCATGAAGTGCATACACATGAAAACACATAATACATGAAGTATACACATGAAGCATACACGTGAATACACGTAATCTACATGAAGTATACATAGGAAGCATGAAGCATACACGTGAATACACGTAATATATGAAGTATGCACAGAAAGCATGAAGCATGCACATGAATACATGCAATACATGAAGTATACATGGAAAGCACGAAGCATACATGTGAATACACGTAATACATGAAGTATACACAGGAAGCATGAAGCATACACGTAATATATGAAGTAAACATAGGAAGCATGAAGCATACACGTGAATACGTATAATACATGAAGTATACACAAGATGGCAGGAGAGATGCTCTGATACCACTTGTAATGTCCCATATCCTGATTTTCCCTAGTATTTGCCTATTGATCACAAATTGCAACAAATTAGGGTTAGGGTTTCACCTTATTAAATAAATCTCTTTAATGATGTAATCTTGGATTGGAATCATGCATTCACCACATGAACAATATATGCAAATATGTATATACGCTTGTTAGGGTTAGACAATTGCATCACATGCATAGATTATCAACAATGCAAACACATTAGGAATTTGGGAGAAGGGACATGATGGGTCTGCCCGAAGCCATATGCTAAGCCTAAGAGGGTGTATACCACAGCCCTCCCTCTTGGCGATCTGTATCTGCTTTCCCCATCAAGGTCTCGACTCTCGGAAGACACTTGTCATCTTGTGGAGTTGGGTGGGGGTCGTAAGTGGGCTTTATTGGCTCTCTGCCTAACTACCACTCCACCCCAGGCCCATCCTACAAGATGGGTTCCAAACAGTCAAGCACATTACCTAGTCTATCACAAGAAATCATTTATTAAATATTCTTATTATCATATAGGCAATATGCATACATATGTAAATAATGATTGCAGAAAGGATACTCTTGAATATAGAATATATGGTGATAGCGATCTGTTATGATGAACGGCACTGATTCCTTTTATCTTCTAGTTTGTATGTATTTTTCTCCTTAATCGATCTGTCTCATTTAATATTCAGAAGATATTACTCACAGAGAAACAAATAGATTAGTTCAATTGAATAATTACTAATAAGGATTTGTTGGTTGGAAATTTTGTATTCTCGTGAAAGCGTACAAAATTGAGATTTCAACCACAGCACGTGAGTTAAACTCTCCTAATTAAGGGAAGGCTCCCCCTTTAACTAAATAAAATTAAGGGTAGGACAGCAATTGTTCCTCTTGTTTCAGGAAAGATTACATTCTTCTCTCTTCACAGAAAAGACACAGTAAATGTTATTAAAACTTGTTACAACAGCTACACAGTGAAATTAAGAGAAAGGAAATAAAGTTTCCTGAAAGCGCAAAGACTTATAATTCTTCTCTATTTCTAACACTAACTAAGAATTCAATTCTCAGATTTACAGCACAAAGACTGTAGATATTTAAATTGAATCTCTCTTCAGCAATCTTCAACAATTCTCAAGTAATCACAATATGATATTGATCTAAAATGACATAAGAACATTTGAGATGCAAAACAAGAATTCAGCTCAAAGTCTGAAATTCCAGCTTTTTGATATCACTTGAAAATTTACAATATTTCACTATAAAGCTCAAAGACTTTATGAGTATAAAATTCTGCAGAGTTTTCTTGCTTGCTAAAAAGATAAAAATTACAATAGACCCCTCAAGTATTTATAGGAGGAAGGTCTGGAGAAAAAGGTGGGAGGATCTCAACAAACTTGAGAAAATCTCTCAACCGATAACTAATTGCGATTGACTTATTCAAAATTACAATCCAAATTGTGATTTGTCTTGTAAGATTTTACATGTAATTACATTTTCGAAAATTGCAAGGAAAGAACACTTGCAATTGCAAAATTTGTTTTTACATATATATTGTCGAAAGTAAAATTACATAAAACAATCTAAAACTTAATTTATTTCATTCCTATCTTTGAAAGATAAGAATTTGCTGATGATGGTCTTCAACTCGTTCGGATCTGGACCCAAAGTGTTCTTGGCCACTGCAACTGTCTTCAGAATTACATCAAAGTATCTAATAGTTGCCAATCTATGCTCTTCATAAGAAGTTTGCATTTTCTCAAGGATTGTTTGATGATTGATAAGCTTTTGAATCGAATCCATAGAAAATTGCTCTGATTCCATTTGTTGACGAAGATTGGCTGCCATATCTGAAGTAACTGAATCAGCTTCAAGTAACTCATCTTCTTGATTCAAAACTGTACATGAGATCTTTTCAAAATTTGAAAGAATATCCTGCTGAACTTCGTCATTCATTTCTAAAGTGGCCTGGATATCTTTGATAAGATCTTGAATGACCAATGACCTATTTGTCATAAGTTCCTCAAATTCTATGTACTTTTCCCTATTTGGAAAAATCAAATTGCTGCATAGGATTAGTAAATCAACTTGATCTATCTCATGCCAGATTTTTAAATCTTTTTCAAGCGTTTCCAAACTTTGCTTGAAGGCTTCTAAAGTCTGATTCAGTTTTATCTTTGCTATCCTGACATTCTTGAAAACTTGCAACGTCTTCTCAATCATTGGAACACTTTGCTCAATTAGCTGAGTTATCCATGAATCAATTGCCTTAGCCTTTTGCGCAATTCTTTCTAACTGTCTAACTGATTCATTTGGAGGAGCTGTAGATAGAGAATCAACTGCTTCTGATGATCCTGTAATCCTCTGAATGACTGCAACCAGCTGAGCATTGTCTTCTTTGAGCTTTTCCTTTTTAGCTAAGAGTTCGTTATAGCTTTGTGTCAGAATTGTCACTGAACTCTGAGCATCCTGCATCATATTAGCGTGAGTCTGCTTACCCAATTCCACCCTCGTGAACCTGTAGTCAGATACCTGCATCTCTTCATGCGGTTTATCAACTAAGGGCTCTGCAATCTCAGCATATTTCATCCTGTTGCTGTCAACAAAAACCTGTGAGACTGTTTTGGCTTTCTTTGCAATCACTGGTTTTTGTTTCTTCAATTTTCGGAAATCAAAAATATCAGGAGACACTGCCTGTTTCTTTCTCTTAGGAGCAATTGAATTTAGCCATGGAGGAAGATCCAAGGTTGTCACATCTGAAATGGCAACTGCGGTCTCAGTAGAAATAGCCTCAGTTTGAGATACAACAGAAATTCTTGAAGGTGCCTCAGTTTGTATAGCAACAATGTTTTGCTCAGAAGACAAATTGCAACTAGGATTGGCCATGAAACAATCAAAATTCGTTACAGACGTATCAATTTCTGGAAGAGTTGTTTCTGACAGCTGAAAAGATTGGATTGATATCAAAAATACTCTTGAAGTTACTAGGTAAGTTCATCATGGGAGCATTTGTTACAGATGAAGGCTGATTACAAGTCTCTTGTGTTGGAATAGAAGGAACAAAAACGGTAGAGAAAGAATCAACATCACTGTCGATAGGAGACAAAGGAGATATAGCTGATTCTGGTATTGGGGCCTCAATGTGAGGAGTTATCTCACTTAGGATAGTCGAGGTCTCATGAACCTTGTCTTCTTCTTGCTGATTTAATACCCGAATCTGCATTTCATTGACTTCCTTACCCTTTAATGTTTCACTATCCAATGGTTGTTCAGGAGCTCTGCTTACTTTCAGCTTGATTCTGGTACTTGAAGAGGAAGCTCCTTCCTTAGATTGTTCCCTAATTTCTGATTTCAATCCTCTAGGGCCAGCTGGGTCATCTTCAGCTCTAACTCTGATTTTGATGGTCTTGACACCTATGCTTTTGAGCCAAAAATTGGTGTTCGCCAAGACTGATTGGAATCTATCAAAGATAGAGACGGATTCCTTCTGAGACCATTGAATCGCAGGAATGGGAGCATTAGCAACTCCCTGTTCTTCGTACTCAGGATCCAAAATCTGCTTATCATCAATTACTCCCTCTGGAATTAAAGTCAGATTCAGGTCAATGATTTGCTCCAAAGTTAGCCTGCAATAATCCATTTTGTATACATCCTTTTCTGTACGGAGGTCTACCCAAATGTCTTCGATGCGGTGAACATGGGTGAAGACTCTTTTTATTTTATCCTTCATCCTCCTGTAATCAAAATCCACTCTAGCTTGGAATCTTTTCAATGTTATCTCCTGAAGTTCAGTTTCCATCGCTTTGGCTCTTGAAGAGGTTGTCAAAGAATACCTGCCAATTACCAATGGATTATGTGAAGAAATACCAATTCCAGATTTGTGTTGTGAAGCTTGACGTGAATGAACTGACATCAACTGCCTTCCTAGCTCCATCAAAATGATCTTATCAGTAGGATATCTCGGTAGCATATATGGCTGATCTTCAAAGCAGCCAACTCTCATATAGGTGAATGTTGGAAATTGAAGGAATAAGCAGCCATATTGATTTACCTTATTCCAAGCTGCATCTGACACCCTGTTATTTACCAACTCTTTGTCAAACAAACACATAAAATAACCAAAGAAGGCATCTTGTACCCTTCTATAATGCGCTCGACTTGGAATAAAAGTCAGTTGATCATAATATTTCCATACGGGCACCAATGATCTGTCGCCTTCAGGAGATAAGCCTTGAAAATGTCTCAAGGAAGCTGCTATGTAGACCAAATATGAATTCATATAGAAGGTCAGAGTGGTAGGAACCTGTGCAAGCTGTTCGCACAAACAGTCACTGATTATTTCTCCCCAGAAAATTGGATGTTGTGCTTTTCTAATGACAACCATGAACTTATACATCCAGCTTTCAAACATGTTAGAAACTTTCAACCCTGCAATTCTGCTCAAAAGAGTGATCATGTCATTAACTTCTTCTATAAAATCAGACCGATACAACTTGGGCATACGGGTCGCACAAGGTCGTGATTTTAGAAGCCATTTAGAGTTGATGTGTTTAATACAATCATTCTTTTTCTGCTCAAAATGTTTGTGAGCACTCTTCAATGAAATCTCTGAATAAGTGGTTGCATCAGGTACTCTGAAAACTCTATTGATTGTCTCAGCATCAAGTCTGATAACTACGTTGCCATCATCATCCTTAATTGTCCTGGATTGTCTATCAAAGCGTGCTGCACATGCAAGGACGAATTCTGGTTCAAGGGCAGCAACAGGAAAAGAAGCCACGAGATGGATATGACTTCTCAGCAACTTTTGCATATAAGAAGACGTAGATTTCTCAACCCTTTCAAGAAAATTAGACATATCAACATGCCCTATTTCTGTATCTTTGATCTCATTGATGTTTGAAACAACGTGAGATGGAGAGATCTCATTTTGATATTTGTCGAACTTATACTTCATCTTTTTGCCTGCTGGCGAAGTTGGTTCATCCGTCATTGAACAAGAATCTGCAAGACTGCGGTGAAAACCCCATAAGGTCAGCACATCATCAGCATCAACGTGAGTGGACATGGCGAATCTCAAACCCTAGAACAATGAAATGGACTTTGAAAGAAAAATGGAAGGTGAATGAAGATGAATTCGAAATGGATGAAGTGGTGGAATGGAAAACGACATTTTGTCTCTTTGAAACAGCAAGATAAAGAGATCTCAAAACTTGGATTTGGAATTTCGTCCAAAAAGGTCAACTTATGTGCTTTTTAAGGCAATTCGGGTTTTTGAGTGACTTGAACAATTTCGGAACTTTTTGACACTTTAGCAATTTTTGCTTTTTGCAATTTCGGGATTTTTCAGAGTTTTGACAATTTTCTCAAAGGCAATCGGGATTTTTCAGAAGTTTAACAATTTTTGAACTTTGCAATTTTAAAAATTGTTATTTCAAATATAAATCCCGAAATTGTATCTTTAGGCTAAAAACCCGAAATAAGAGACAAAGTGAAATTTTCTTATTTTGTGAAAGATAGTGATGGATATATGAAGTGGCGAAATGAATGAAATGAAGGAAATGAGCATAAGTGACATTTTATTGCTGGAAATGAACGGTGAAATGGAAGAAATACGTTTTAATCATGTAAAGCATTTTTTAAAGGGAAAATGCATTATGTATGAAATATGGAGGTATGTGAAATGAGATGGAAGGTAAAATTTCAGTAAAATGGAGAAGGCGTGTGAATGAATATGAGAAAAACGCATTTTTATATAAGGGCGAATGGAGATAATATGGAGATATATGAGTGAAGATGGCGAATGAAATGGAGGAATAAATGGCAGTGAGAGTGAATAACGAAATGAAAGAAAATGGTGAGTAGACAAGTAAATGAAAGAGGTGAGAATGTATCAAGAAAACACGTTTTAGTATGAAGGCGGGCTTTTGAGATAAATAAATGTATTTAAGATAAAGAAAACCAGTAAGAGAAAACGCGTTTTGATAAAACTAGCAAAAATATCAACAAATATACCAAAATAACCATGATGAAAGCGAAGGATAGAAAGAAAAACGCGTAAAAAATAAAAACGCGTTTTGAAACAGTGATAAAAAGTAAAAACGTGGTATGTAAAAGACAAAAACGCATATATATGACAGTAAAACATTGAAAAGGAAGATAGAAAATGCGAATCATACCTGGAGACAAGTTGAATACGCGAAAATGCAGAGACAAAAACCCTAGACGCGTCCAAAAAGACAGAAAATGGCTATTTACTGGTTAAAATCCGATTTTGAAGCATCAAGGTCGACCAAATTTCCATGAAATGAGGAAATAAATGCCAAGAACAATTCAACCAGCTTGAATCTAAGAAAAATCGGGCTTTTCAGAAGATTTGACAATGAAAAATAACATCAAAATGATGAATCGGGTTTTTATGAGGTCTTTACATGTCTTTTTTTACAAAATCGGGTTTTTTATGAACTTTAGCAATTTCATTTTTGACCAATTCGCACTTTTCTAATAAAAAGACAACTTTCATTGTAACAAAATTGAAAAATTCGGACTTTTTATGTCATTTAAGCAAAATCGGGTTTTTTATGAACTTTAGCAATTTTGCTTTTTTGACAAAATAAAATGACTTTAACAAAAATCGGGTTTTTTAGATAACTTAAGCAATTTCGGGTTTTTCAGACACTTTGGCAATTTTGCTTTTGAGTCTAAATTTCCCTATTTGCTGAGTTGCTCAGAAAACCCGAAATTGGCCAAAAAGACATTAAAAACAAGTCAGAAATCGACGAAAACGGAAACGTAAAGAGGAAAAAGAGTAGCCCAAAGGTTAATCAACTTAAAATAGAGATTTTCCACCCTTTTCACCTCGTAATGCGTGCCTTGGAGAAGAAAAATCTCAAGTTTTAAGAAAATTTTGATTGGTTACCTAAATTTTGAAACGAGTTAAAAATTTAGGATAACAGCTGGCTCCGACTGGGGAACTGCCTTCGAAAACGAAGGTAGTGGAATCTAGAATCTAGAAGTGCCTTACAATTCATTGGGCTACGGAGTCACTAAATAAAACACAAAAATAAAAGACTCAAAAGATTAAAAAAGACTAAAAAGCTAAAAGACTCAAACCTTATGTACAAAAAAACTAATCTAAAACTCTACTGAAAGTAGTGTTTTAGATGCTGCCCACTGTAAGGAAGTGGGAATGGAGTGCCATCTTGATACGCCAGCAAGAAGCTATTCTCACCAATTGCTTGATGAATTATAAAAGGACCACGCCAAAGAGAATCAAATTTCCCATGCATTCCTTTTGGTTCCCTCCTCTTATCCCAAAGCAAGACGTGATCACCAACTTGAAAGACCTTCTGCTTTGCTTTTTTGTCGAAGAGAGCCTTAACTTGCTTCTGATGGTCGTTGATACGATCCACTACTTGTGATCTTTGCTCCTCTAATTGAGAGAGAAACATTATCCGCTTATCAAGAGAACTTTCAAATGTAGCATCTTCTACAGCTTTGATCAACTTGAGGGCTGGAAGTTCCAATGTGATAGGAATCTCTGCATTTACTCCATAGAGAAACTGAAATGGAGACATGCCAATGGCTCGCTTGGGTGTAATGCGATCAGCCCACAAAGCATCATATAACGCTTTATGCCATGATCTTTGATTCTCATCAACAAGCTTTCGGATGATAGTAATCAAATTTTTGTTACTCGATTTAGCTTGACCATTACCTTGCGGGTAATAATCTGAAGAATGGGCCAATATTATACTATAATCAAAACAAAACTGAGTTACCTCATAAGATGAGAAGGAAGATGCATTATCTGTCACGACCTTATAAGGAACACCGAATCTTGATATGATGTTTTCTTTCAAAAATCTACACACTACCTCAGAAGTAGCATGTTTCACAGGAATAGCTTCGACCCACTTGGTGAAATAATCTGTTGCAGCAAGAACAAAGGTATGTCCAACACTTGAATGAGGGTTAATGACACCAATGAAGTCGATTCCCCACTGCCTGAAAGGCTCTTCTATCACAACTGGTTTTAATGGCTGCGCCATCATTTTTTGCTTACCAACAAATTGCTGACATTGTGTACATTTACGTACCCATTTATATGTGTCTTGGAAAAGCGTAGGCCAATAATACCTAGCCCTCAAGATCTTATGAGCAGTTACTGATGGAGAAAAATGACCACCACAAGCTAAATTGTGAAAAGATTCAAGTAATCTGTCTTGCTGTGCTTTATCAACACAACGCTGAAAATTACCATCAAGAGTTCTTTTATACAAACCATTATCCCAAAGAATATAATTTGCAGCCTTGAGTTTCAGATTTCTCTTTTCCTTGAAAGAGAGATGAGCTGGGCATTCACCATAAGTCAGAAAATAGGCGATATTAGAATACCACTCATCAGTAGTGCTGACAAACAACACTTTAGGAAGATCTTCATAAGACTCCTCTTCACTTTCTTCTGCACTGCTTTCAGCCATCAACTGACATAAACCTCTGCCACGAACAAGCTTGGTTGGTTTAATCTCTAAATCATACTCTTGGATTTTAGCCACCCAATTTCCTCTTTTTGTACCAAAATCTTGCTGTGTCAAAATGGATTTGACAGCTGTATCCGGAACTAACACTATCGTATGAGAATTAAGAATATAGAACCTGAAATACTTAACTGCCTTTACAACTGCAAAAGCATTCTTCTCAACTGTAGAATATTTGAGCTCATGAAGCTTTAATGGACAACTCATGAAGGCAATAGGAGATTCAATTCCTTCTGAATTTTGCTGCATCAAGATAGCAGACATGGTATGCTCAGAAGCATAACTGTACATAATGAAATCTTTAGAGTAATCCGGACTAACCAGCACTGGGGCGTGAGCAATTGCATTCTTAATTTCAGCAAAAGCAGTTTTACCTTCATCATTCCAACGGAAAACAGCTTTCCCCTTCATCATATCAATGATGTGACGTGTTTTCTCAGCAAAATCTGGGATAAATCTCCTCAAGAAATTCACTTTACCAAAGAAAGAGTGAACAGCTGTCTTACTAGACGGCAAAGGCAGATTTTGAATAGATCTTACCCTTTCGGGATCAATCTTAATTCCTTCATTTGATACAACATGTCCCAGAAGTTTACCCTCAGTAACCCCAAAGATAGACTTCTTAGGATTAAGAGAAACACCATGCTTGCGGCACCTTTCCAGCACATCTTGTAAATGAAATAAATGATTCTCGCGATCTTTTGAGAAGACAGTGAGATCATCCAAATACACCACGATATACCTTCCTAAGATACCACGAAAAGCTAAATCCATTGCTCTTTGAAAGGTTGCTCCTGCATTTATTAATCCGAAAGGCATTCTGCGATATGCAAAAGTACCCCATGGGGTAGTAAAAGCAATTTTATGTCTATCAGCTTCACTTACCTCAATCTGGTTGTAACCTGAAAATCCATCCAGCATAGACATCATTTGAGAACCTATCACTGTCTGGAGCACTTGATCCATTATAGGCAAAGGATAATTATCCTTTAATGACTGCTGATTGAGATTACGAAAATCCACACAAATACGAATTTCTCCATTCTTCTTGCGTACTGGAACTATATTAGCTATCCAAGTTGAATGATGAATGGGAAAAATAATTTGTGCATCTAGCATCTTCTGGATTTCTAAATAGATAGTGCCAGAAATTTTGGGATTATACTGGCGTTGCTTTTGTTTGAAAGGGGATGCATCGCTCTTCAAAGGGATTTCATGCTGAACTTGTCCTGACTGAAAAGATTTCAGATCATCATATGAATAAGCCAGCACATCTCTGTACTGCTGCAATAACTGAATAATCTGATTTCTCTCCTCTGGAGTGCAACTATTACCAATGTTAACCATTTTAGGATCTTCTTCAGATCCAATATTGTACTTGTCATACCCTATAGAAGAATCTGAATTCACTTGTTGCTGCTTTTTGATATATCGGTCATGCTTGTCAAAAAGCTTTTCCAGAGATACTAGTCCCTTAGGAATTTTATTCCCTTTTAGCTGCAAAATCTCTCCATCAGATTCGGACCAAGTATCTGACATAGAATCTGAAGAAGAAGAAGAATTGCTACCTTCAAAATACAGGTTATTAAAACCATCATCAACTTGTAAAAAGTTAATAATCTGTTTATCATCATTGAAAATCTGCCAATGATCCCAGTTATCTGGAACACTAGGCCTGCAGATTATTTCAACAATATACTTATCTTGATTAAAATCAAGGTGAGGAATAAGGAGAGTTGCTGAAACAGCAAGAGAATCTGCTCTATCATTGAATTCTCTCGGAACAACTGAGATACTGAAAGCATCAAAATCTTGAATATTCTCCCATACCAAATTACGGTAATGTCGGAGTCTATCATTCCTTGTCTGATAAATATTCCTTACTTGACAAATTATCAACTCCGCATCTCCTTGAGCGTGCAAATTTTTAATTCCTCTCTGAAGCGCAACACTCATACCTAGTAAGAGAGCTTCATACTCTGCAGTGTTATTAGTATTTGCAAACTGCAACTTAAAAGAATATGGAAAGATTTGACCTTTCAGAGAAATCAGAACCACACCAGCTCTAGATCCATTTGTAGCACAACTGCCATCAAACTCGAGAATCCAAATATCATTAGAATCATCATTAATATAAAGACTGCTGGATTCTCCTACTTCAAAAGTAGAAGAAAGAGTGTTCTCATCTTCCATAGGTGAAGACTGATTTTCTTCATCTTGAGGAAGAAGTTCAACATCTTTTTCTGTAGTAGAAGATTCAGCATCCTCTATCATACGATCAAGGGGATATTCAGCTAGTGTTGAATCTTCTCCATTATTAGAACTTCCTTCATTTGCTGAAAGAGTTGAAGAATCAACAGAACACCAATCTTCAGCAAACTCAGAAATCTCATCAATATGAAGATAGTAGTTCCCGAAACCAGCTGATTCAAAAAGAATCTGAGCATGAGGATCATCAGATTTTTCCACCGTAAACTTAGTTTCTCTTTCAGGAACAAGTTTCTGCACAATGCCTTTCACAGGAATTCTAGCCTCTGTCATATCCATGTTCAGCTCACCTCCTACATCTTTACAGAAATTGCGTCCAAGGAGCATTCCATAAGAAGCTAGGACGTCCGCAACAAGAACAGTCATCTTTATCTTTTTCTCAGGAAAGGCTGCAAAGGCGAATTGTGCATCTTTGATTTGCCCAACGAGAGGCACTTGTTTATTATCCATAGAATAACAATTACCAAAAGTTTTGGTAAGAGTTAATCCAAGGCAATCAGCAACCTTGATTGGCATGACATTATCCGAAGCACCAGAATCTATAATACAGTTACTCAATTTGAAACCATTAATGAGCAAGGAAATATAGAAAGGATCTATCTTTCCTGGAACTGAGGATGGGATAATAACCAAATTATTGGGCAGATTCTTGGGTTCTTGGACAATAGGGCTATTTAAAACAGGACGAGTCTCACTACTTTTAACAAATTTAACCAATCTTTCAAGCTGATCAGGATTGGCTTGAAGATACTCAACCTCAGACATCTGAATCTTAGTCTTTCTAGCATGGTCAATAATATCAAAAGCTTGGAAAGAATTTGCAAGAGATGTAGATGATATACTCTCAACTTGTACTTTAGGATTAGATACATTAGTCTTGGGTTCACTAGAAAGAACAGAAGGAGAATTGCTTACTTGATTTTTTGAAGAATCCTTAGTCAAGGTAGGCAATGGCATTCCCTTCTTAGCAATGGTCACCGGCAACTGAATGTTGTTTTTCACCTTTGCTTCTTCATCCTTTTGAGCCAACCGAGTCTGGGATCTTGTGATAACAGCATATGCTTGACTCTCAACATTTTCATTTTCAGCTGAATCATCATAATGCATGTATCGTATAGTGGAGTCGCCAGCTGCCTCTTCATCTTCTTGATTAAAAACAGCTTCATCTTCCGCTTGGAAATGATTGGAAGATAGTTCTTCTCGATCTATTTCGTAATAACCAACTGCTGTATTCTTCGGAGGTGCTTCAAGTGCAAGCCTCTCAGGAGGAGGAGGCAATTTATTCTGATTTCTGGCAGCATAGTTAGAAGCAGAATTTGGATACGTCCTCCTAGGAATATCCTTGTACGGAGCAGCAAAAGAAGCTTGTGAAACCTGCTTCTTCAAGGCAAGAAGTTCATTAGCCAATTTTTGTACCATAGGATCAGTAGAAGCTGAAGTAGAAGATTCAGAAATAGAATTTCCTTTGAATCGATTAGGATCCTTCCGGATTTTCCCAGCCAAGATCAAATCATCTTCAATTTCTGTAGCAAGGACTTGAGCATGTGCCAAAGTTGTTGGAGTTGCCCTTCTCAACAGAAAACTGACTTCTGGCAGCTGAGTGTTAATAAAGAAACACTTGAGATTTGCTGGAGTAGGCTGTGAATCAGTAGGAATTCTGTTTGCAAGTTTATTAAACTTTGCAATGAATTCACGCATATTCTCATGTGTGTCCTTCTTCATTTGAGTCAGCTGGGCCAGCAATGCATGCTCATCTTCGGCGGGCTTGAAACGTTCTTCAAACTTTGTCTTGAGAGTTTCCCAACTAGTGATATCACCAGCTCTCAAATTGTAAAACCAGTCAGCTGCAATTCCTTGTAGAGTTTCCACGAACAAACGTACAGCAACATCTTGATGTTCTACTCCTAGAACACCACAAGCCATTGAGAAAGCTTTGATATGTTCATCAGGGTGCTGTTTACCGTCTCCATAAAACTTAGGCAGATTTTTACGCGAGCCTTGTGGAAGAGCATGAAGAGGTGGAGTAAGATTTAAAGGACCAAAAGCTGCTCCCCATGGACCTTGAGCCATCGCTTGAATAGTAGGAACAACTGAAATCAAAGGTTTGAGGAAAAAGGCTGAAAGTTCACTTGGGATGGGCTTTTTCTTCTTAGATGGAGGAAAGCTAGTAGTTCGTGAAAGGGAAGATATACTAGTGAGCAGCTCAAAACTAGCTTGTTCACCGGGAGATATTTCTTGAGAACTTTGTCCCTTCTTACGACGAATGTAATAACGAATTCCTTCCAGCGTAGAAGCTAAAACAGAAACAAGTAAACAAATTAAGAATACTGGACTTCAAAAGAAAGTGAGAGACTTTCAAATGCGTTCGTATCCCCAGCAGAGTCGCCAAAAACTGTTGGTTGGAAATTTTGTATTCTCGTGAAAGCATACAAAATTGAGATTTCAACCACAGCACGTGAGTTAAACTCTCCTAATTAAGGGAAGGCTCCCCCTTTAACTAAATAAAATTAAGAGAAGAACGTAATCTTTCCTGAAACAAGAGGAACGATTGTTGTCCTACCCTTAATTTTATTTAGTTAAAGGGGGAGCCTTCCCTTAATTAGGAGAGTTTAACTCACGTGCTGTGGTTGAAATCTCAATTTTGTACGCTTTCACGAGAATACAAAATTTCCAACCAACAGGATTAATTATTGCTGCAAGCATCATTATTGCATAATCATATTTTATTATTATTCTTACCTTTATCTCTTCTCAAATTTGTACATACCTCTTTAAAAGCTGTAAATATATACCTCTTTGGTCCTGCATATTTTCCTGCTGATGTATATCTACGTATTATGTTGTATTTTGTCTTTGCTGGTGTATATCCTTCTAATATTTTGTGGCTTGAATAATAAATATATTTTCTTGAGGTGATGGCTGATTTAATGATATTCTTTCCTGAATGCAGATATATTTCTCCATCTGATTCCTGAATCATACTACATTATTTCATTGCTAAAATCTGCGGGTCTTCATTCAGATCTCTTCATTTTTTTGTCTATTCCTTAGCTGATTTTCAACTTCATATTTCACAATCATATTTTATACTTCCTTGGGGGCAGTGATTAATGAAGGAAAGCATTTATTGACAAAGTAAGAACTCTAAATAAATACGTATCTTTTCATTGCTGTCTTAAGTAATATAATCGATGCCTCCATATATAATATAATTGTTTGCTTCCATATATAAGATAATCGTTCCTTATATTGTCCTTCAATTAATAATCTACCTTAATTGATAGCAATAATGCCCATTGCAGCCTTTCTTGACTTTATTGGCAGCCTTTTGTGACTTTGCTGCCTGTTATTAATATTGTAGTTGTATGTATTTATTAGTATAGTTGGGATATTTGTGAATATGGTTGTGTGCCATTATGTAACCTGTATTTTGAATATCTATATAATAGATGCCCTGCCTCTTAGTTCAATAAGGCAATTTGGGGCTTTTGTATATTTGTTTGTTTTGTGATCAGCAGATCACTTTGGTTAGCTATTTTGCCTTCATCTGGTATCAGAACCAGTTTGAGAGAAATTCGTAAGAGATTTAGAGTGCAGTATTTCAGATGAGTTGAAGTCTTTTAACTGCTTGCCCAAAAGAAGATTGCTGGACTGAAGTTAGAACTGCTGATTGAAGATTGGAGTCCTTCAGATATTCACCCCATGAAAAGAAGCTGGTATTTTAAGAAAAATAAATTGCAGCTGATTGCAGTAGGTGGGAGTAGACCACATCAAGCAAGGTAGTTTTATTTTATTAAATTTCAGATATTTGAAAGATAGATCGTTGCAGAGATATGAAGTTGCAGGCTACTGACAAGACCAAATAGAAGGAGATCGTAGCCCAGTCAAAAGGAAATTGCTGTATGTAATTTGTGCTGGCAGTGTTTGAAAGTTTTAAAAAAGAGATTGTTGTGTTGAAGAGGCATGCACAGTGCAAGTTCTGTGTGAAATTTGCTTTTCTTTAGATTCCACACAAGGCTTTTTTTGTTTTTTTGTTTTTTTGTGTTTTTGTAGACTGCAAGAATCGGGTAGCACGACCCCCTATAAACTGCAGTGCGCCTGGTAAACTTTTTAACGTGACCGGTGGCGTTGGCGCGACATGCCCTCCAGTACCACGGGGGTGGGGGAGACTAGACCTCGTGACCAACCTCCTGCAACAAGAAAGATTTAGCCAACCGAGCTAGGGCCCCAACCCACATTCCACACAAGACTTTTAAAGTCTTTGAAGTATTAAATTTTGTAAAAGTTATTTTTTAAAGTTTTTGCACGTAATAACTTTTTTTAAGTTTCACTTGAATTAAGTCATAAGGTGAAAGTTACAAGGTGAAACTTTTGATAAGTTTTTCACTCTCTCTCTATATATATATATATTTAAATTTGTGAAATTTGATTTTGAAAGAAAAGGGTAAAAATATCAAATCTTTATTTCAAAGTTTTTCTTTTGTAAAGTGAATAGTGTGTAATTAAGTGTATTATTGGTTGCAACTGACACTTAATCGGGAAAAATCAATATAATATAAGTATTTTTTTGTGTGTGGGTCCTATTTGAAAGGACAGAGAGAGTATCCATTTGCAAGATCTCTCTAAGTTTTTTTGTGTTGAGCCATTGAGTTATTGTGCACATTACTCTTATGGCAAATATGGCAGGAAATGTTATGTCTAACATGCTAATTCCCGTATTTGAAGGAGACAACTTTACATATTGGTGTACTAGGATGCAAACCCTACTCAAATCCAAAGATTTGTGGGAAATTGTACAAGTAGGGTATGTAGAACTATATACAACTGCATTTAATGCATTAAATGATCAACAAAAAAGAGAATACAAATCAAATGTAAAGAAGGATAATGAAGCCTTATTTTTGGTTCAAGGTGCAATTAATCAAACAATTTTCCCTAAGATAAGTGGTGCTAGTCATTCTCAGCAAGCATGGCAAATATTGAATAATGCATATCAAGGTGCACAAATAGCAAATTTACAGACAATGAGGAAAACTTTTGAAAATGTAAAGATGATTATTAGTGAATCTGTGAATGAATTTCTAACAAAAGTAGGTCTAGTAAGTCAAAAGAAAGTTTTAGGGGAAGATGTAGATGACAAGCATGTCATTGAGAAAATTTTAAGGAGTTTGATTTCTAAATTTGATGGTGTGGTTTCTACAATTGAGATTTCCAAAGATCTCACAACTATGCACGCATAGATGAACTAAGTGGAATATTGTTAACTGCTGAAGAAAGGATGAAAAGTAATGAAGAAGGTCTAGAACAAGCATTTTCGTGTAAAGCAAGCATAAGAGGAAAAAGAAACACATTCTTTAGAAATCAAAATAAAAGTGAATACAAAGGTGAATCTAGTAATTTTAAAGGAAGAGGTAATAATTTTAGAGGAAGAAGTAGCAACTTCAGAGGTACTGGAAGAGGAAGAGGTAGAAACAATGGGGGAGACTATGCTAAAAAGAATGTCCAATGCTTTCATTGCAATAATTTTGGACACTATGCATGAGAATGTTGGATTAAACAAGGTGAAACAGGAAAAAGAAATGCTCATAGGATTGTTGAAAATTGTCATGTCCCCTTCTCAGTGACATCTCTCGGAGCACAGGATTAGCCTATCATACGACCCTCGTAGGCTGATAGACTGGATAGAGGGTCACGTTGGAGCTTGGCTCAGCTTCAATTGGCAGAGTTTGATCAGTTGGATTTCGTTTGGGTTCGATCGGACACTTCTTGCATAAGTTGCTATTTTTAGCAGTTCTTGGCAGTCAGCGTGGGACCCCTGCTAATTTTAGCAGTATGGATTTGGCAGTGTTCAGAATCACTTTAGTGTTCGTCAGCTTCAGACGGATCAGGCATCGGATGATTAATGAGAGAGATATTAATATTTAATTGAATTAATTAAATATTAATTATTTGGAGATTATAATATAAAGTTATAATATTTAATTATAACTTAAGTGATTTTGTTAAAGGGGTCGCCCATCATCAGAAAGGGGCCAATTGACAATTAAATTATTAATAAAATATTTGGCTGGAGACTATTGAAAAATTAAAATAATAAAAGTCGAATTCTTTAATGAATCCCTATTATTAAGGAATTCGCACTTTTGAGGGTATAAACCATTTGCATTGGAATTCGAGCCATTATGCATATTGAGTTATTGAAAATTGATCAAGTCTTCGTCAGAGAACGAAAGCTTTAGGGTTTCAGTCTCGAACTCATTGGGGAACGAGCCATCTCCATTGAAAGCAATTCAGAGGGTGTGAGATCACCTGATTTATTGACAGCAGAGGAATTTCTTCATCCAGAAGAAATTACAGAGCTTTACAGAGGTTTCAAACTTCAGGGGTTTAGCTAATAAATCATTCATAGAGGAATTATCCATTGAGGCGCATATTACAAGAAGATCTGGAGAGTCTTGAGGAGGCCGTACAGTTTACATTTATTGCTGCTGTCAGCCGTACCATTTATTACAGCAGGCCGTACTTTTCAGAAATCCGTACTTCTCTTTATTAAGCAAATCGCCTTCTACTTTACCAGCCTGACCTCATCTTTGGAGGCGCCTATCCCATCTGGCATCAGTGGCAAACATTACTGAAGGGGAGAGTGGAGGTTTTCATCTCAGCCGCACCAACTCAGAAGATCAATCATTGCTGCGATTTCTAGGTTTTTCTATTGAAAGATCTTTGCCTTTTTGCTTGCATGTAATCGAATCTTCATTGTAACTCTTCCAGAAGATTTAATATTAGTCTGGCATCTATTTTCGCAATAGAATCTATCCTTTTCAGAGTAGAAAGAATTTTATTTGAATTTATTATATATTTATTTGCAAAATCGCCATCTTTCAATATTCTTGCAAAAACACAAAAAAACTCAAAAACTTCATAAAACAAACAAAAACAATCAGATTCAGGAAACGGGGAAACAAGGGGTTTCTACAAAAATAAACAAAATCTGTTTATTTCTTGCTTTAATGCAAATACCAGTGAAAATAATGTATGGTATATTGATTCTGAATGTTCTTCACATATGACATCTAATGAGCATTTATTTGTCAATTTGGATGAAAAACATCAAAGTACAGTAGTACTAGGAGATAATCAATCTCATGGAAGCAAAGGTAAAGGTACAATTGCAGTTACAACAAAATATGGTGAAGTTAAGCATATCAATGAAACACTCTTGGTTCCAGCACTAAAATAGAATTTGTTGTCCATTGGACAAATGCTAGAACAAAATTATCAAGTGACTTTTGATGAGAAAGAGTGCATAATAAGAGACAAGCTAAAAAGAAATGCTCTTGTTGCAAGAGAAAAAATAACAAGTGATAGGATGTTTCCTCTCCATTTCACTCAAGGAAACCAAGCATTAAGGTCTAGTGAAATGAATGAAAGTAGAATTTGGCATCAAAGATATGGCCACCTCAGTTTTAGTGGGTTAATTTTACTCAAGAGATTAAAAATGGTTGAGGGTCTACCTTTCATTGAAAATACAAAAGAAGTGTGTGAAGAATGTGTTGTCGGCAAACAACAAAGAGTTAGCTTTTCCAATTGGTAAATCTAGTAGAGCTAAGCAACATCTTGAGATAATCCATACGGATTTGTGTGGTCCTATGGAAACACCTTCTTTGAATAAATCTAAGTATTTTCTAACCTTCATTGATGATTACTCAAGAAAAACTTGGGTATATGGTTTGGTTTCAAAATCAGAAGTGTTTGACAAATTTGTAGAATTCAAGAGGATGGTTGAAAAACAAAGTGGTAAGTACATCAAAGTGATAAGGTCAGACAATGGAGGTGAGTACAAATCAAATCAGTTTCTAGATTTTTGCAAAAATCATGGAATCAAGAGAGTTCACTACTTCCTACACTCCACAACAAAATGGAGTTGCTGAAAGGAAGAATAGGACAATTGTTGAAATGGCAAGGAGTATGATGAAAGAGAAGAATTTAAATAAAAGTTATTGGGCAGAAGCAGCATGCACAACAGTGTATCTTCTAAATAGAAGTCTTACAAAAGCAGTTAAAGGAATGACTCTTGAACAAGCATGGTCTGGGATACAACCAAGTGTTGATCACTTGAGAGTATTTGGCTGTGTTGCTTATGCACACATACCAAAAGAAAAAAGATCTAAAATAGATGATAAAAGCCTAAAATTATTTTTATTGGGTATGGATCAGAAAATAAAGCATATAGATTGTATGACCCAATAGGAAAGAAGCTTGTTATAAGTAGAGATGTGGTATTCAATGAAGCAACAAAATATAGCGAGGAAAATGAAACAAAGGGAAAAGAGATAATGATTGATGAAGTTGAAGAAGGAGAAGAAAAAGAAAATGAACCTGAGTCTTCTAGTACAGGAGCAAGAAAGTATCAAAAATATCAAAGAAGGATAGAAAAGAATCATCCATCAACTCTTATGTTGGATTCAAATTTTGAGAAAATGACAACAAGATCACAAGCAAAAGTGAATTATGCTTTGATGACTCAAATAATGGAAAGTAATGAACCACAACATTTGAACAAGTTCAAGAAAAAGAAGAGTGGGTTGAAGCAATGCATAGTGAGATAGAAACAATTGAAAGGAACGACGCATGGGATTTGGTTCAACTACCTCCTGGTAAGGAAATTGTTGGTACAAGATGGGTGTATAAAACTAAGTATAAATCTGATGGAAGCATTGATAAACATAAGGCTAGATTGGTAGCCAAAGGATACACTCAACGGGAAGGTATTGATTACACTGAAACATTTGCACCTGTAGCACGCATGGATACTATGAAATTGGTTTTGGCTTTGGCAGCTCAACAGAGTTGGATAGTTTATCAAATGGATGTAAAGAGTGCTTTTTTGAATGGATATATTGATGAGGAAGTGTATGTTTCTCAACCTAGAGGTTTTGAAATACCCTCTAAAGAGCATTATGTTTACAGATTGAAGAAGGCCATGTATGGTCTTAAGCAAGTACCAAGAGCATGGTATTCAAGGATAGACTCATACCTATAGCAGAAAGGTTTTCTAAGAAGTCAATCAGATCCAAATCTTTATATTAAGAGCTTAGCTAAGGATATTTTTATCTTAGTTCTTTATGTTGATGATATTATCTATACTGGAAACAATTCAGCTTTATTTGTAGAGTTTAGAGCAGCTATGGTTGCTGAATTTGAGATGATAGATTTGGGACAGATGCACTATTTTCTTGGTATAGAAGTATGAAAAAATAAAGATGAAATATTCATGTCTCAGAAAAAATATGCTTCAGACATCCTACAGAAGTTTCAGATGCAGAGTTGTAAACCAGTTGCAACACTTATTGAAGTTGGACTTAAGTTGTCTAGCTTAGATGTGTCAGATCTAGTGGGCCCTACTCTATACAGATAGTTGATTGGAAGTTTGATCTACTTAACTACTACTTGACCAGACATCACATATGCAGTGAGCTTGGTATCTAGGTTCATGTCAAAGCCTAAGCAAACACATTGGAGTGCAGCTAAGAGGATTCGTAGATATGTCAAAGGGACATTGAGTTATGGTCTCAAATTTCAGCATTCAGAGGATAACAAGTTGATTGGCTATATAGATTCAGATTGGGCAGGCTCCACAGATGACCGAAAGTTTACTTCTGGGTATGCTTTTAGTCTTGGTTCTGCAATATTCTCTTGGAAGTCCAAGAAACAACCTATCGTATCACTTTCTACAATAGAGGCAGAGTATAAAGTTGCAACATTTGCAGCATGCCAAACAGTGTGGTTGAGATGACTATTGGAGGATTTACACTAGATATAGAATGGACCTACTTTGTTGTATTGTGACAACAAAAGTGCTATACAAATGACTAAGAATCCAGTGTTTCATAGTAGGACCAAATATATTGAGATTCAACATCACTTCATTAGAGAGTTGGTTCAATAGGGATTGATCGAGATTATGTACTGTAGTACAAAAGATCAGATAGCAGATATCTTCACCAAGCCTCTAGCTCGTGAAAGGTTCCAGCAGCTTAGAGATCTACTTCATGTTCTTCCCAATGGTCATTATGGGGGAGAATGATAGCAATAATGCCCATTGCAGCCTTTCTTGACTTTATTGGCAGCCTTTTGTGACTTTGCTGCCTGTTATTAATATTGTGGTTGTAAACTTGTATGTATTTATTAGTGTAGTTGGGATATTGTGAATATGGTTGTGTGCAATTATGTAACCTCTATTTTGAATATCTATATAATAGATGCCATGCCTCTTAGTTCAATAAGACAATTTGGAGCTTTTGCATATTTGTTTGTTTTATGATCAGCAGATCACTTTGGTTATCTATTTTGCCTTCATTAATTAATATGTTATATTATATAACATTATATAATATTAAATTGTTAACATTAATATTTATATTTTTATATTATGTATATATTTAATATTATATTATAATAATTATAATAATATTAAATTGTTAACTTTTATATTTATTTTTTATTGTTATTTATTCTATCTTATTTATTTATTTGCAATTTAATGCTTGTAATTTCGGAAGATGACATCCTTTTTCCTTCCTTCCCATGCGACCTTGCTATTTCTAGTGCAGTAGCAGGACCAATCTCCTTTCTAACTGGCGGTCTTCTCCTCTTTTATTATTCTCTCTTTATCTGTCCTGTCTCTATTGGATGTCCCTGCAAAACAAAAAAAACTCTTTATTGTTCTAGCTTCGGTCACGCTGTCCTTGTCCTCCTTTATGACTTCTTAACACATCCCACTCACCACATATTCTCTGCTATACGGTTTCATTTATCTTTACCTTCTCACACAGTCTCTTTATCGTATCTCACATCCTTCTTACTGCTGCGCACTTCTTCTGTGTATTCTACTCTCTTTTTCTATATTACAATTTTTTTCCCTGAAATCTCTCCCAAAATAATGTGATTTTTCTTATTTGGACATTACTACACTTCAAATATGTGTTTTACTAAACTTTTTGATATCATTTTGGGTTTCTAGATTTTTTTAGCTTAAGTATTTTATTTTCAATGTGGAATGTGGAAGTTATTGCTTGAGCTTCTAATGCTGGTTATTCAAAATGAATTTGTATTAATTTGTTGGTGGCTACATTAATTTAGTTTTAACCTCATTCTATTTTTAAGCTTTATTTTGATCTATTTTTTTGATTTTTTTAACAAATTTTATTTATAATTTTGATGTGATTTTCCTTGTTTATATTATTGTAATTTTAATCTCAATTTGTATTATTTTTTTTGTTGGCTACATCAATATAGTTTTAATGTCATTTTGTTTTAGATATTTATTTGGATCTATTTTGAAGCTTTTGATAGATCTTATTTTATGGATGTTTGATCATTATTTTATTTTTTTATATTATTATAATTTTAATATTAAATTGTATTATTTTATATTGGCTACATTAATATAATCTTAGTGTCTTTTTATTTCTTAGAATTATTTTGATCTTTTTTGAGCTTTTAATAGATCTTGTTTATATTTGTTGACATGGAAATTGTTAATTTTAATCTTTGTGAATGTTATTAGATCATAATTTTCCCATTTTATACTATTATATTTTCAATGTCAATTTCAAGTTATTTTTTGCATCATTTTAATCTTTTTAAAGCTCTTAAGGAGGTCTTTTATAAATCTTTATTTATGTGCTTGGGTCAATGTCTTGTTTTTATGTTAAAAATATTTAATTTAGTATATATATATGTTTTTTATTAAGAGGGGTAAACGCTTTTGATCCGGAGCTATGAATTAGTGAGGTCACAAATGAGGGAACTCATCCCCTATATAAATTCTCAACAATTACACCACAATGGGGTTTGAACCTTGATGACAAAAATAACAACACAACTACTTAACCATCACACTATGCCACTATTGACAATATACATGTATGTTATTTAGTCCTCACTTTTAAAGTTTATATTAATATAATTCCAAAGTCAATTTTATTCTTGAGTAGTAGGCCTATTAAGCCATTATTTATGTTGTCCTTGAAATATGTGTCATTTTTTATGTTGAAAAGATTTTTTTAAATTATATATGTATGTTATTTAATCTTCACTTCTAAACTTTATAATTATATTCATGTATTCTCATAGTTATGTAATTTCAAATTGTTTTAAGTTATCTTGCCAATATGATGTTAGTAGACAAGATCATCATAGGATGTCATGTCCCTTGTTTTTAACACTAAGATAAAGCATCAAAATACAAATAAATAAATAAAATAAATATACAAATACATACTACAAATATAAATATAAATATTAGCAATTTAATATTATTATAATTATAATTACCAAATATTATATTATAAATCTTATTATTAAAATATAAATACTAATAACTTAACTATTATTATGATTATATAATGATATTAAAATATACATATAACTAATATAAAAATAATATAAAACACCATTAAATAAGCAGCGATTTCATCAAGAAACAGAAAATTAAGAATAAGACAACATAGATATGAGATGAAAGGTGAATAAGACAAAATTTAACTCTTATATGCAAAGAAAAAGACAACGATTAAGTTATATAGTGTTTTAACAAAAGGACGTCCTCAATGCAACCATTGTGAAGAGGTGTTTCTCAAAAGGCATATCACATTCTTTCATAAGGAATAGGATGGTCGAAATAGAAGATAAAAAGGTGGATGGAAGGCAAGGAAAAAATAAGAATAAGGAATCGGGGAGAAAGGACAAGGTAGCTATCAGTACAACTTATATATTAATTTATAAATTCAGAGCTATACTCCTTTCAGAATTAAGGATTAGGTAAGATAGCAATAAGGGATCAATGAGGATATTATTTAGACAGAAATAAATTCAGAGCTACAGTCCTTTCAGAATTAAGGATTAGGTAAGATAGTATTAAGGGATCAATGAGGATATTATTTAGACAGAAATCTGGAAAAGCAGCAGTTGGGAAAGATATATAAAAGGAACCGAATCAGCAAATCAAATGGGATAGAAGATAGGTAAAGGAATTAGAAGCAGTGATTAAAGAATAACAGCAATTACTTATGTTGAGGACGAGATATGTATATATTTCTTATCAGCAAGGAAATAGCAATGATATAGAGATTTTCTGAGTATAAAATCAGATGAAGCAGATCAGAAATAAAGGTCTACAACAGAGCATACAAGAAAGAAGGAAGAGGGATATATACAAATAAGAGCAGATCCAGTGTGAAGAAAAGATAAAGGATAAATCGCTGCAGATCTTCATATGCAAATAGGAGAAGAAGATCGTAGTAAAGATATGTACAGATTTAAAGGAAAATATATATGAAAACCAATCAATAAGGTGTGTAGAACTAGAACTATAGGAAGTCACATCAATGGTGATGAAGTATGGAATGATACGAAAGATATGAATAGATATAAATAAAGTTATTGGAATATAGAATAGAAGACCGGTTCGATATACACCTACAGTCTGATGAGAAGATGTGTTGTAGGGTAAAGGATAATATGATAGTTCCGATTGACTTATTGAGGAATCACCTATAATAAAATTGAGAGTAAATAAACTATAGCTTCAGCGAGGATTATTACTATCAAAGGGCAACAGTAATATAATAATAAATCAGTGCATTAATGACAGACGAAATAGGTATGAAAGGACAAGGAATTTGGAAGGGAAGTCTTATGGCGTATGCTGGTAACTAGTTGAAGACTACAGAAATAACATTCACTTGATGGTGTCAACTCTATATTAGATATAATTGCAGACCATAGATATGGACTAAATCAAGCTAAAAGTATTTTCTAATTCATTTATTACTTGGGAAATTAATAATTTGGGATAAGGCTAGTATAGTTCCTACTATGGACATTACATAGGACCTTGGAGGAAGTTCTCTATTATGCAAGCTTAAGGTTTTGGATTATGTATGACTTTAGGGTTATACTTGTTAGTCTTATAATGTTGGGTCATTTGTTGAGATATAATTTCAATTTTCTTTGCCAAAAGGATGTTACTAGAAAATCTCAACTATAAGGCCTTGGAGGAAGCTCTCTATAATTTGAACTTAAGGGTTTGGATTATGTACAACTTTAGAACTTTCAACTCATCCTTCTAGTGTTGTCATATTGCCTTTGAAGGATATTCTAGTGTTTCAAACATTATTTTGCTATTAATCTTGACCTTAGAGAGAATGGCAACTAAGAGTGAGGAGAATTATTAATAAAGTTTACAATGGGGCAATGTTTATTCATTTGAAACCTTACAAAGGATTTATTTCTATTTTCATTTAGGGAGTTGTATCAAGTGCCAATGATCTTAAATTATTTGAGCTTTTGCTTCATACACAAAACCCTTTTGAATTTATCTCTTTGAATTTGTGCCATCTAATTTAGATTAATTGTTGTTTAAAGCCCTTGTTTGATTTCTAGTTAAAGGCTTTCCAATTTATTATTTTGTTATGTGGGATACTGTTAAGGTGTTTGATGCATTTAACATCAAATGGGTTGAGAGAGATCATAATGTGGTAGCTAATGCCCTTTCTATATTAGCCTCAAAATTTGATGCTTTCTTTACTTCCCCTCAAGTAGGTATGATGTTGAAATTTTTACCAATCGTAGTATTCTAGATAATATCTACTATGTCTTCAATGATGATTAATAAATCTTGATGGCAAGATGAAGGAAGGCGTTCTGTGCCTACGCGCGGGCTAGGGGAAACCCTAGTTGCGCTTTCATTGCACTGTTTGGTTTTTGTGCTCGTGGACGGTGGAGTAGTGTTTGGCAGGGGGTGTTGCTGGTTTTCAAGGGTTGGATTTTGTGCTGGGAGTTGAGGAGAGGCTCTTCTCTGCAATTGTTGGTTTCTTATTTGCCTTGCAAGCTGTGGTGAGGGGAGGCGGTAGTATATTTGGGTGTTGGGTTTTTTTTTTACCGTCTTCTTTGTTTAGCGTAGGTGGATACACCTGGTGTTGTGCTCTCTACTATTGGCATGGCTGGGGCAGGTGTTGCCCCTTTTATAATGGACTCGGCCATGATGAGTTTGGATCCCTCTTCTTCCAGGTATGGAACTAGGGTTTTGGGGGAGGAGTCTGTAAATGCTAATGGCTCTTCTCGCATTAAGAAAGTGAATGGATGCTTGGCTAGGAGCTAGGATCATCCTATGCTAGTTATAAAGCTAGAGACCGTTTCAGATGCCATTTCATATTGGTCGAGTCATGCTTTAATCTACAAATTTATGGGGCTTAGGCTCTCCCTAGCGGTCTTAGAAATGTGGGCACAATGTGTTTGGAATCCTGAAGGGGATATGGAGATCCTATTGGCTGCTAACAATTATTTTATAGTTGTTTTCTCATGCATGTCGGATAAACATAAGGCTTTCGAGGGAGGTCCCTATTTCTTCAACAAGATCGGGTTATTTGTCAAAACTTGGCATGTTGGGTTCAATTCAGTAGAGTCCTAGTTTGGGTTCATCTTCCCAGGCTTCTGCTCGAATTCTGGAAGAGTGACATTCTGCATTCTATTGCTCTCTTGCTTGGCAAACCAGTTGGATCGGCTACATAAACTCAGGACAGAAAGGTAATTTCTTTTTCTCGAATTTGTGTTGAAGTTGATTTGAATAACCCTTTACTAGATTCTATTGAAATTTTCCTGGGTACTTCTTCTTGGATCCAACAACTGGACTATGAGACCCTTCCCTTCAGATGCCATTTGTGCCATGAGTATGGACATTTGCAAAGGAAATGTCCTCAGTTTGTCTCTAACACTCCAGATTTGTCAGCTCCTTTTGGTTTTGTTCTTAGGAAGGATAAGGGGAAGGCACCTATGGCTGAGGTGAATGCGGATAAGGAAGGATTTATTCCTGTGAAGTCTCATAATAAGGGGAGAGGACAAAAAAGGACTTGGAGAGATAGACAAAATGAAGATAATTTTAACATATTTGAGGTTCTCGAGGGTTTTCTTCAGGAAGAGGCCATTCCAGTTGATATTTCCTTGGGGGAAGGGACAAAGGATGTGACAATGCTTGTTGATGGAGGACAGGAGAATCCCAGTATGCCTATGGACGCTGAACAAGAAAGGCAGATGGATACTGATATTCTTCCTCAGATTCCACATAGTCAAGACTCAGGTGGTAATGAGGTTTAGATGGGTACTGGTGTTGGGACAAAATCTATTCCTCTTCCACCAAAGGGGGGCTCTAGATCATGGCAAGAGCAATAGTGCTTCACAGACTTTGGGGTTACTTCAAAAACACCTTAAGAAAGGGCCTATAGAGAAACTCTTGAAGGCAGGGTGAAAGCCTGATCAGGTAAAAGTGAAGTTGATTGGTGAGACTTTGGTGGAATTTGGTTTTGTTAAGACCATTGATTCCCATTTCACCCAACCTCATAAATGATTGTCATTTCTTGGAATGTGAGCGGTATGAATAGCATCCCTAGACAAAACGCTATTCATAGATTAATTGAATCTCAGTATCCTTATATAGTCTTTATTTAGGAAACCAAGTTGGTAGTGGATGATTTATTCAGTAGGGCTCCTCGAGTTTGGCCCCTTGGCCATTGGCAAGGAGTGGGTGCGCATGGTAATTTAGGTGGGGTTTCCTACTTCTGGAATCCAAAGAAGGTTGTCCTGTTGTGGTGGATTTCTAGCCATTGTTCCATTTCTATGGTTGCTTCTAGCTTTGAGACACGAGAGCTATGTCTTTTCTCTAATATTTATGCCCCCACTAATCTTTTGGGTAAGTCACAACTTTGGGCTCATATTAAATTGGTTCGCTCCTTGGTTCCTTTCCTTCCTTGGATTGTTCTTGGTGATTTTAATGCTGTTGCTAGTTTGGAGGAAAAATGAGGTGGTTAGCCAGACTTGATCCTTCTTCAAATTTGCTTAGAGATAATATTGACCTCTTGGGCCTGATTGATGTGAAACCAACTAATGGTGTCTTCACATGGAATAATAGAAGTGGTGCTGAGGCCACTTCAGAAAGACTTGATAGATTTCTGGTTTCCTACTATTGGGTGAGTGACAGGTGGTCTATCAGCTCTGAAATTCTTGATTGGAGGGGTTCTGACCATTGGCCTCTCAAGTTTTCAGCTACCTCATTTAAAATGTCCAAAAACCCCTCTTTCAAATTTCAACTAATGTGGTTGTGAGATCAATCTCTCTAGGATCTTATGAGTGTCTGGTGGTATGAAGGAAGGCCTGCTCATGGTAGGGCCATGTATACATTTGGAAAGAGGCTCCAACATGTGAAATACAGACTTAAGAAGTGGAATAAACAATGTTTTGGCAATCTACACTCTCAGAGGATGGTTGCACAATCTAAGTTGGTTCTGACCATTGGCCTCTCAAGTTTTCAGCTACCTCATTTAAAATGTCCAAAAACCCCTCTTTCAAATTTCAACTAATGTGGTTGTGAGATCAATCTTTCTAGGATCTTATGAGTGTTTGGTGGTATGAAGGAAGGCCTGCTCATGGTAGGGCCATGTCTACATTTGGAAAGAGGCTCCAACATGTGAAATACAGACTTAAGAAGTGGAATAAACAATGTTTTGGCAATCTACACTCTCAGAGGATGGTTGCACTATCTAAGTTGGATAATGTTACACGTTAGATTCAAGATCAAGGGATGACTTTAGATTTTGGTCGGGCAAAGTCCTTGGCCCTTAGGGAGTTGGAGGAGTGGGAGTTGCATGAGGAGATTTTTTGGAAGCAGAAATCTCGCGTTGATTTTGGTTGAGCAGAGTCCTTGGCCCTTAGGGAGTTGGAGGAGTGGGATGATGGACTGCAAGTCCATGTCTACACCTATGGAGACAAATTTGAAGAAGTTAAGTGACTCGGCAGTCGATTCAATTTTGGTAGATCCCACCATGTATAGACAATTGATTGGATCATTGATGTATCTAGTCAACACCAAACCAGACATTTGTTATGCAGTGAGTGCTCTCAGTCAATTCATGTGTGAGCCAAGACAAATACATCTAGTTGCAGCAAAGCATATATTGAGATACTTGCGTGGTACTGTGGGATATGGTTTGAGATATACTTCCAGTGAAAATCTGAAATTACAAGGCTATTCTAATTCTGATTCGGCTGGGAGTGTGACTGATAGGAAGAGCACCTCTGGATGTTGCTTCAGTTTGGGGTCTGCCATGATTTCTTGGTGTAGTAAGAAGCAAACATCTGTGGCACTAAGCACTACTGAGGCTGAATATATTGCAGCATGTGTAGTAGCTTGTGAAGCAATATGGCTTCGAAAGCTCCTTACAGGATTGTTCCGTCAAACATTAGAGCCGACTGCGATTCATTGTGATAATCAAAGTTATGTAAAGCTCTTAGTGAATCCGGTATTTCATGATAGGACAAAGCATGTGGAGATCAAGTATCATTACATTAGAGACATGGTGTTGAGGAAATCAATTCAACTCAAGTACATCTGAACTGATGATCAAATGGCTGATATCCTCACCAAGCCTCTTTTCAAAGTGAAGTTTTCTCATTTCCGAGACAAGCTTGGGGTGGTGGAGAATGTTACCCTTGTCGAGAGGGAAACTCAACATCAGTAAGCTTTGTTATAATGTATATTTCTTTGAGAAATATGAGGTGAAATCCCTTGTAGTGTATATTTCTCTAAGACAGAGAAATATGAGGTGAAAGCCCTTTTACATCTATGAGATTGAGATGTGTTTTCTTTCCACAAATGGGAGTAGCCATTGTGGATGTCATGTTGAGAGACTCCATGACGAACCCTTGTACATCTCTGAGACTGAGATGTGTTTTCCACAAATGGGTGTAGCCATTGTGGACATCATGTTGTGAGACTCCATGATGAACCCTTGTGCATCTCTGAGATTGAGATGTGTTTTTCCACAAATGGGTGTAGCCATTGTGAGTGTCATGTTGAGAGACTCCATGACGAGGATATTTGAAAATACCTCCCTAGCTAAGAGGGAGTGTTAGTGTTTTGTAGCGGCGGGAGATATTTTCTCCTAAATAAAATTATCTCAAGGCAGGTCGGTGTAATGTCCCCTTCTCAAACCTGATCATTCATGTGACCGTTGGCCTTTTTCTGGAAACCCGAAGGCTAGTCGGAAGGTAAAATTAGGGTTTCCTATTTTTGAGGAGGTCATTGCTCAGAGATGGAGGATTCAATGGCAGATTCTTTCTAGGTTTTCAGAGAGCTTCGCAGTGGTATGGTCATCTTGGCATTCAAAGCACTTTTTGGAATTTACTATTTTTAGTAAATTCTATTTTTGGCAGCTTTCCAGTTGAGTTCAGCTCGGTTGACTTCCTGTTTCAGTTGGGTCAGATGTCTTGCTCAGTTTTGGCTTCAGGGCACATTCAGAAGGATAAGTTAAGTCATTTAATTAAAAAGGTCATGTTTAAATGTTATATTTTAACGTTGACCCCTTGGCTTAGACTTAATGACTTAATGTTGTTTTTAAAAAGTGGGTCTTTAAGGGTGGCACCCTCATTAAGAGATGATTTTAATTATTTCCTAAGTCAAAGCAAGGTTATGAGGGGCGCATGTTTCAAAGTTGATATTTAATTAAAATGTCAAATCTTAAGCCTTGAAGAGAAAGTACGCCTTCTTGAGGAGATTAGGGGTTTTGACCTAAAAACAGATTTTAGGGTTTCGTGAAGTCAAACGAAACTTATAAAAAGGAGTCTTGTGCATCATTTCTTCATCTTTGGTCAACTATACTGTTATGCTGCCGGATTGGCTCTGGGACTGCTTCGAGGAATGAAGGCCTCCTAGCTTGGGCATCACTTCGTGTTTGGAAGACAACATCTAGTGGTGAATCATTGTACTGTGAGTTGCATTTAGTTTGTGTTTTGTTCTCAGCTCATTGCATAGTTAGATTCGAATTGGCATTTAGTAGTTTCAGCCCTTTGCATTGTTTCTAGACAGCAGATTGCATGTTTCATTCATAAATCATAAAATACCAAAAATATCGTTCTGGGTATTAACCCATTGGCATTGTTAGACCTTGGCGCCCATATTCTCATATTTGCAGATTTTTTAGTGTTGTCTTTTATTTTATAGAGCAGATCGCCCTCTTTCCTTGAGCCGTACCTTTCAGCTATGTCTTGAAATCTGTGCAAATTAAATGAAAGGTTTTCAATCTGTTTTCATGGTTTCATCTTAGGCGTCTCCTTTGTTAATGTCTTTTGCATTCGATTTCACGTTATTCCGAGGATTTTTGTGAGGGTTATGAGCAATTGAGTGTTTTCTAAAGCTGCTGGTTATTCATGCAAAATACAGATTTGTAACAAAAATAGATTTAGAAGTTGATCTTTGAAGTTGTATTGTTGGCATTTCCTTTCATGATAAGAAGTTCTTTGTGATGTAACGCTGAGCTCTCAATATTCTAAGCTATTGGTAGACGAATGATTCTTATTCATGTAAACTGACAGTAGTACTGGCAGTCTCTTTCATTGTTGCTCAATTCTGATTTGTAACGCTTAATTTCATTAAAGTTGTTGTAATAGATCTATCTCCGCCCTATGGTAGCTACTTCCCATTTTGGGTGAGCAAGCACATTCTGGGTGTTGAGTAGTTTTCAGCTTTCAGCATTTCAATTCAAGCTTTGCTTTCTATAATCACTCCGTCATATGGTCGCCCCTCACTCCGCATTGGATTGGGTAGCACATACTTGACGTTGAGTTCTTTCTTGCATTTAGAATAGAAGACCCTCTGACCAATGCTCGCCATCATCGGCGTCATTCTGGTTAGAGTTGCTTTCTTGCACATTTTGGTTTTCTCCTCTAACCTTAACGGGTGCACTGCTTTGTAATCTGTTAATTGAAAAAATGAAAAAATTTGGCTCAGAATATTTCAGTTGTATCAGAGCCAAGATCCTGCCAGCCTGTGATCAGTCTGTCTATGAGTGACAGAGAAAAGAGGTACTTTGCAAGGGAAGACAAGAAAGTTGGAAAACAGTTCCAGCTTCATCAACCTCCAGAGGGTCAGACAGCTTCAGAAGTCTTGAGGGCTCATTGGGAGTTTTCTCAGGAATCAGTTATGGCAGAAGGTGAAAGATCAGTTGGTGGTAACGAGAGGGTTACCAACAGTAGAGATGACAGTGGTAAGGGTAGAGAGAGATCCATCAGTCCAGGACAGAGATTTGAGAAGAAGATGGATGCTTTAATGGATATGGTTTCGCTCATGATGGGAAGAGTGGGCAACAATACCATTCCGCAAAACAACTCAAGCCATAGAGGGGAGCATAGTGCTTCCAATCAGCATGATGAGCATGCAGCCTGGACGGTGTCAAACAACACTTACATTACGTCCAGACCATTCAAACCTACCTTTGTGGCTCCTGTAGTCACTCAGCCAGATCCTGAAGAGAATGCTTCATTCGTGGAGCAGTTGAGGCTTGGCCGTACAGAGTATGACTCTTTACCTGCTGACATTAGGATGGACATGTCCTTCAATGATTTCATGGATCATAAGAGAAAAAACAGAGGGCAAGGGAGAAACTTTGATCAAAGACGACCATCAAATCAAGGAGACTTGTACCAAGCTGTAAACAAGGTGACACTTCCTCATTTCGACGGGAGTGATACAAGTTCAGCCCGAGCTTGGATTCAAAAGCTGGATAACTATCTAGCTCTCAGACTAATGGCGAAAGAAGAAGTGATCAAGTTCGCTACGCTACACCTTGATGGGGTGGCGCACGAGTGGTGGTACCATGGCCTCGTTACTCTGGGTCATCGGTCTATCACAACTTATGATGAGTTCACCACTAGGCTCATCGAAAGGTTTGAGAAAAAAGATCCTGAGATCCATTTCAGAGAGCTTGCTCAATTGAGACAGTATGGCACAGTGGATGCCTACATTGCGGAGTTTCAGAGACTTTCAGTCATGGTGACTGGAATCACGGAGCGAAGGTTGGTGATTCTTTTCAGTGAGGGTTTGACAGAACCACTCAAAGGTTGGATTAAAGCCTTCAATCCACCAACCCTGCAAGAGGCCATGAAAAAGGCGAGAAACATGGAGTGGGCTGCTCCTAAGGCAAAATTTCAGTCAAACTCCCCTTTTCAGAAAAGGGATAAAGGAAAAAGGCCTCAGCATAAAAATCATTTGAGACCTCAGAACAAGGAGTTCAAGAATCGCAATCCCCATGTCACCAGGTTGGATCAAGAAACCCTGAATGAACTCAGAAGAAAAGGGTTGTGTTTCCGGTGTCAGGAAAAATGGTCTCAAGACCATGTTTGTCCTAAAGGGGTTAAGTTCAATCAGATTGAGTACTATTCTGCTGGGGAAAGTAGTTCTGATTTTTCCGACCAGCAATCTGATTTTGAAGAAAATGAAGAAGATAGAGCTCTAGAAGAATCCGGAGATGAGAAGGAAAGTGGTGGAGTTTTAGCTCAACTTTCTAGTTTTCAAAGAAACGAATCATTCAAGGTTCGTGGGATGATCAAAGGGCAGCGAATCGTTGCTTTGATCGATACTGGAGCAACTCATAACTTCATTGATGAAGTTGTGGTAGCCAAGAAGGGGCTGCAAACAGAGGAGTTCGAAGGATTCAAGGTCATGGTTGCCGATGGTTTCCATATTTCTTGCACCAAGAAAATATCTAACATGACCATGCAGTTGGGCAACTACGAAGTCAAGGATGACTTCTATGTAGTTCACATTGGGGATACTGATGCCGTTCTAGGCATCCAATGGCTGCGATCTCTTGGAGAGATCTCTTTGAATCTGCAGACTATGGAGTTGAAGTTCCAATCGGATGGGAAGAGGATAGTTTTGAGAGGCATGTCCAATGGGGGTCCTCGAGTAGTGTCATTCAAAAGAATGGCAAAGCTGATCCGTCACGATCAAGCTGAGTGGGTTGCCGAATGCATGATACTTCCTGCTAGTCCTGTTGAGACTAAACGTGACCAACCTCCTGATATCCAGTCACTACTCACGAAGAAGAGCAAAGTCTTTGCAGATTTGCCTCCTGGACCACCACCTGAACGGGGTTCAGAACACATCATAGAGCTCAAGGAAGGAGCTAAACCGGTGATCACAACTCCATATCGGTATCCGAAGAGGCAAAAGGATGAGATCGAGAAGAATATTCGGGAACTTTTGGAGATGGGTTTCATACGCCCAAGCAAGAGCCCTTTTGCATCTGCAGTGGTTCTTGTGAAAAGAAGGATGGTACCATGCGCATGTGCGTGGACTATCGTGCTTTGAACCAAAGCACCATCAAAAATAGATACCCCATTCCCAGGATAGATGAGCTCATTGATGAGCTACATGGGGCCAAGTTCTTCTCGAAGATCGACTTGAGATCGGGTTACCATCAGATTCGGATGAGGGGATCTGACGTGGAGAAGACAGCGTTCAGATGTCACTATGGCCATTTCAAATTCTTAGTCATGCCTTTTGGGTTGACTAACGCACCGGCCACCTTTCAGTCTTGCATGAACCGTGTGTTTCAGAATCAGTTAAGGCGGTTTGTGTTGATCTTTTTTGATGATATTCTGATTTACAGCAAGACTTGGGGAGATCATCTCAAGCACTTGGAGGAAGTGCTTAGTATTCTGGAGTCTGAGAGTCTGTTCGCAAAAGCTTCCAAATGTGAATTTGGAATGGAGGAGTTATTGTACCTTGGCCACATCATCAGTGCTGAGGGAGTGAAGGTGGATCCAGAAAAGATCAAAGCAGTGGTTGATTGGCCACCACCTGAAAATTTGACTCAGTTGAAAGGTTTTCTGGGTCTTTGTGGTTTCTATCGGAGGTTCGTTAAGGGGTATTCACAAAATGCTGCTCCCCTTACTGATCTCACCAAAAAGGGAGCCTTTGTTTGGTCAGAAAAGGCTCAAATTGTTTTTGACAAATTCAAAAGGATCATGAGTTCCTGTCTGGTTTTGGCTATTCCGGATTTCTCCAAGCCATTCGAGCTGCAGTGTGATGCATCAGGTGAAGGAGTTGTTGTGACGTTTTTCACACATCGCCCCATTGCAAATGGGGACCCCCCTAATTTTGGCTTTGCTTTTGGTTTGATGTTGGTTTGTTTTTGCTGTTGTCTCTCTCTCGTTCTGTCTATCTTTTGGGATGTGCCCACCTTTGAACGTGAATTGAGTTTTTGGCCAAGTCTTTAAAATTAGGGTTTGATTCCTTCACGCCAATTTGAGGTCAAGAAAGGACAATAAATTGCAAATAAAGACTAATGCTGTTGTCAGTGTGCTTCCAGCAGGCTTCCGGCAAATTTTCATCAGATTCCGAGGTACTTACTATTTTTAGTAAGTGTGAGATTACGGGTGATTCGTCAACATTTTTGAGATTCCGATCATCACACTGCATTCAGAGTATATCAGGCTGCTCGCGTGCAAAATTTGAGCAAAAACCGACGACTTACTATTTTTAGCAGTCTGGCTTTCGGCACGATTTTCAGGGTCCAGATGCAGGGATTTTCTTTGCATGTCTGGATATTCCTTCTGGGTTTTTCAAGACCTTCGCAACGATGTAACATGCAAAGTGAGATGACAACTTTCAGAATTCAGCCTTTCGAGACTATTTTTAGGGTTTGCATGTCAGGGTTTCTTTTGCATGTCGGATGATTCCTGATGGGTTTTTCGAGGGCTTCGCGATGGTATGACATGCAAATAAAGATTCTCACTCAGTAAGGAACTTGCTATTTTTAGCAGGTGTGTCCCGGCAGCCGCCTCCCAGCAGTTCAGATTCACGAGCCGATCACAGTGCCATAGAAATGGAGGGAAACAGAGATCTTTTGATATGCATGCAGAGCGAATTAGGGTTTCCAGCTTCGGAGCCTAAAAATAGGCGTCAAAAGTCAAAATTTGTGAAATCCGGTGTAAACCACCGCGATCAGCGTCCTTCAGGATGTCTGCTGGTGAAATTTCAAGTCGATCGGAGCACTTACTATTTATAGTAAGTCAGATTGGAAACATGCTAAAAATAGTAAATCAGTTGCATGCGTCAGTGTCGGCAGTAAGGTCACGTGGTGAGGAGCGCCTCATTAAAATTTCAACTCGATCGGAGCAATGGAGCTACCAGAAACATGAGGTTACTATTTATAGTAAACCACCTTCAGAAACATGCTAAAAATAGCAGGTCAGCTAAAAATGGCAGTGCCGACAGGTTGATAAACCAGTGAGGATGCAGTGCGCAAAATTTCAAGTCATTCCGAGCTTCAGAGGTACAAAATTGAGAGGACTTACTAAAAATAGCAGGGTATGAAATACTGGCGAGGAATGGGAAAAAGTTCTAAGTCTGGAACTTCATCCAGTAGACATGCTAAAATGCGCTAGGTGAGTAAGGAAGCATGGAAAATAGCTAAGTCAACGAATCCATCCTCCTCAAAGGGAAAAATGCGCCCAAGTTTCAAGAGGGTCAAAGCTAAGTCAACGAGCTCATCCTCCTCAAGGGGTGAAATGCGCCCAAATCATGCCATGTGAGGACAAAAATGAGAAGCTGAAAAGTCACAAGGGAAGGCATTAGAATGCTTATCCACTTGCCTAGGCAAAATGCGCTCAAGCTAAGGAAGGAGTCACTTGAGAAAAACGTTGGAACTTTCATCCTCCACCCCATGCAATATGCGCCCATCCTCTTCAACATAAGAAATGCGCCCATGTTTAGCAAGAAAGTCAAAGAGTCAAAGATTTTCGTCCTCCTCTCATGTTGGAATGCGCCCAAAGAGGGCATGTCAAGACAAAATAAGGCAAGGTCAAGCTGGTCAACAAGTTCATCCTGCTGCATAGGCAAAATGCGCCCAAAAAGGGGCATGTAAGGACAAAAGCGTGGGAGATGAAAGGACACTTGTTGATGGCGCTTGAAAGTTTTCATCCACCACTACATGCCAAATGCGCCCATCCCTCTCACCCCCTCAAATGCGCCAAGAAGAGGAGAAAGTCAAAGAGGGCGTTGAAATAAAGGCTTCATCCTCCTGAGTATGAGAAATGCGCTCAAGCTGAAGTCAATAAAAGGTGAATAAAGAATGTGAAAGTAAAGTTAAAGGATAAAATGCTAGGCGCCTAAAGTTGAAAAGTGTTGGAGAATTTGCTAAGAGGAGAGGTTTAATATGCTAGGCGTGGTGAAATATAGGTTGTTGGAAAATATTGCTAAGGCGTTGAAGTTGCAAGATGATTTTAAAATTTCTCTAAGGCGTGGGAATAATTTCCTAAGTATGGAGTGAAAGAAGGTGAATAAAGTGAAAAAATGCTTCATGGCGTGGTGAATACAAAGTTAATGCTGGGCGTTGGGAACTTAATAGAAGATATTGCTAGGCATGGCGTGGAAATTTAAGTGTCTTTCAAGGGAGGATAATATGCTAGACGTGGTTTCAAATTTCTCTAAGTGGTATGCGCTCAAGGTAAAATGTGCTAGAAAATATTGTGAGGTGAAAGAAATTGCTAGGCGTTGAAAATGAATATCCCTCTTGAAGTGTTATATGCGCCCAAGGTTAGAGGTGTTAGAAAATTTTCTAAGGCGCATGAGGTGATGAAACAAAATGCTAGGCGCTTTTATTTTATTTTATTTTTCTCCAAGTGCTACTTGCGCCTGAGGTGCTATGTGTTAAAGGTGTTGAAGAGTTTTGCCTGGGCGTTGAAAATTTTATGGAGAATAAAATACAAAGGATGCATAATGCATGCCTAGGCGTTGAAATTGCCAGATGAAGAGTAAAGAAAATTTTTCTAAGTTGACGAAATTAAATTTTCTCTCGCAGGCAAGGCAGACAGAGTTGAATAAAATTTCCTATGGCAAAATTTTCAAAGTGATCAAAAATTTTCTAAGGCACCAAAATATGTTCTCCCCTAGGAAAATGCCTAAGTCTGGAAAGGTGGTGAAGTGTTAGAAAAATTTTCAAAGGTGAAGTTGCCGGAAGTGAAGTCAGTGGATGCCAGCTCCGCAGGGTCAATAAAAATTTTCCAAGTCAGAGCAAAATTCTCAGATTGGATCGAAGAACGAGAATAAATTTGATGAAAGAATATTTTCTAAGGTTCAAAATTCAAGAAAATTAAATGAACCCGTTCGTTGGGCACCCATGAATTCGACGCGTTCTGGAGAAAATTTTCTTCTGGGTATCGAAGATTGCCAATGAGGAGTTAATTTTAAGGTCTTCCACAGCTTGTCGAGGATTCTAGGATGAAGATTTTAAGTGGGCACCAGGTTGATGAATTTCCTAAGGGAAATTTGAAAATTTTCTAAGACAAATGTGAGGAAAACGTGTTTTCAAGGTGAAATTCTCCAGACGATGAATTTGAAAGGAACTGCCTAGGTAAATTTGCTTCAGTCCTCCGTGAGGATAGTTTTCTTGAGCCAGAGATGAATAAAATCAAGGTTGTCAGAGCTCCAGCAGGTGAAATGAATTTCTCAAAGATGATACGCCCTTGATGAGGATGGATTGAAAATTTGGCATGAAGAATTTGAACACGAAGTGGGCGATGAACGCTTGAAGATCAAGGCATGAAAATCAGGTGAGTAAGTTGAATTTGTATTATGAAATGATCTGATACCCTTCTCCTTGCTTGTTTCTATGAGGAACCCAGGCCAAAACCGATGATGACTTGTGCTAACGATGACTCGGAAGTGGAAGCACGATGAAGATGAGTTTCAATCTCGAAGGAGGAAAAGTTGCAAGAAAATGGCTAAGTGTTAAGACTTAGTATAACTCAAAGTGACGAAGATGAAGACCCTCAAGTCGAAGAAATCAAAGAACAACGCCAAGAAAGAAGATCGAGAATAGTGTGAACGCGTCTACAAATGGAATCTTCTAGAAGGATGATGGTGGACATTATGGCGCATTTATTACCCCTCTCCTCTGTGGCGGTTTTTAGGGCAATATTATTTAGGGCTGAGGTGGCACGATTCTGGCCACTCTATTGATTGTAACCCTAGCCGTCTTTTGGGACTTGGCTAGCTATATAAAGGGGGAGTCCCCCTCATTTGTAACTCATTAGATAGTAGACAGTAGACATTGAGAGAGTATTAGCATTAGAATT
>VDFB02335038.1:0-81464 GCA_007258455.2 Sequoia sempervirens | reverse complement strand
CTCAACATCTTTTAGATAGATGTATTTAAGATATCTCTACTAGTAAATAAATTCTTTTACAATACTTCCTACCTGAGGTATAGGCCCCCATTTGTGTCCCATGTGTGTATAATACTTCATATCTCGGGATTGGGCCCCTGTTTGTGTTCCGATGGCCAAAGATCCTACAAACTTCAATTTACCAACCCCACACCCACACTCACACATACCCTCTTGTTCTCAACTACATTTTGAATTAAATAAACACAATTTGCTTAAAAAACTTGAATCTTAGAAGTTTTAAAATTAAACCAAGAAGCAGAACGCATCAGGATCATACCTTTGACATCAGCATGATATTCTTTGCATGTTTTCCCAATACCTTCCTAACATTTACAAGATCTGAACCCTTGCGAACAAAGGAAAGAGCAATCATGTCAATTTTATTAGGTACACCCCACTGCAGAATGTCCTCAACATCTTTTTCTGTAAGAGTTGGAAGATCCACAACAACTCCAGGCAAATTAACATTCTTTCGTTCACCAAGGACAGCAGTATTCTCACAGCGGCATTTGACAGTGCCAGATGCCTTGTCCGTTGTCAACACAGTAAGTGTGATTGTGCCATCAGCACATAAAATTGTATTACCCGGCCTCAAATCTACTGCAAGTTTTTGATAACTCATGGAAATCGTGCTAGTATCACCCTTAATGGTATAATCTGTCGTTATTGTGATTTCCTGGCCCTCCGTCAGTTTGATCGGTTTTGCATCCTTCAAGAAACCAGTTCGAATCTCAGGTCCCTGCAAGAAAAAATAAACTTCTCATCAAGACTTTTAAGCCTAATAAACATATAGTGCCTGTATAGAACCTTTTCTAGAACTTAAATTAATTTTTAAAGCAATGACATTGACAACTAACAAAACCCACTGTGCTAAGGCTTAAAAAGGTTGATTGTTTCCAAATCCTTAAATCATTACCTGCAGATCCTTCTATTTCAAAAAACTATTTAAATAAATGCACATTTAAAAAACAGAATCATAAATTGGAGATGACTAATCAAATCATTACACACCAAGGCAACATAAAAGGAATTCAATCCAATTAGCCGCAGTGAGGCAGTCACCAGATGGATAATTAAATATTTCAGTTCTCATCCTATAGACCGATATCAATTTGTGGGAATTCCAGCAATATAGCCAAATACTTAAATTTACGCTATACTCCATTTAATTGAGGGCAAACCCAATTCCATAAAACATTCAGCTGTGGTTCTTCTCACGGTAAAATTAGTTTTGGAATTCTACTGTTAATCTTTCTGCTATTACAAATCAAGACAGCAATGCCAGAATGTTCTAGAGAATTCAAAACATGATCCTTATTCTTTCTTGCTCATACATTCCAGATGTTTCAGGTTGTGAAACCAGCATCTACCTGCTCCCTTTCAGACAGCTGAATTGAGACTATAAGTTCATTTCAAAAGGTTTGATTCTCATGGTCTACAACTAAAACAAAGATATTGTCTCACTTCACAAGATCTAGCAATGCTGATGAAGAAATGACGTTCAGCTCTGGATGGCTACTTATGAATATCGTACAGCTTCTTGGAAACCAGAGTCACTGACAAGATACCTATCTATCAGAGGGAGACACGGACAGGATCTATAGTTCCTCAAATAACATGGGATCTATTACTCTTTTAACTGAACTGTGAATACAAGGAGATATTATAGATTAGTATAGCTATCTGCTATATATACGGTGCTCAAATACTACAACAAGTCCCTTTGTTGCATTATAAGAACATTCTCAAAGGCATTTGCCAGGAAACAAAATGGCAGGAATTTCAAGTAATTATAGGAAAAATAGTTTTATTCATTGTTAACTGCTTATAGATTGGTTGTTTGCATAAAAGTGGAACACACAAAAATATAGAGAGTATCTAATAGTTTGCTGTTTTGTAAAGAGAAATGTTTGTATGTTAATGGATTTCAGTAAAAGACTAAAAGTCAATGCCGAGCATGATCCACAAAATTACCTCATAATAAGTTATATTATGTATAAATATATGAATAAAAATGCAAACGTTGTTCAGTGAATACAATTGATGTCATCTGGGGTAACTCATTGCCCAATGACCAATGTGACTATGCTATGATACAATCTATGAAGCCCAAAATAAATCAGAGAACCCTGTGGTGTGTTAGGATTAGGTGTGCTATTCCCCTTGCAAGTCCTAATTGAACAAAGTGGTAATCTAGGTTGAGGTAAACCTGACATAGACCTTGACATTTGCGATCAACAAAACCAGTAAAGGCTCAAAAATAAGAGGTTGAGAAGAATATAGTTTATCATCTAATCCATTTTGGCTTCCAAAGAGTCAAAAGAATGTAAATCAGCGCCCAAGGTGACTTGAAAATTGGGCTGAGTACATCTTTAAAGCTGCCTCAATAGAAGAAAAACACTAGGAAAGGGGAAGAAATGAACATATTTGCCTTCAATAGGTCGGCACCTACAAAACAAAACTAAGAGACAGGGAATAAAGAACAAAAGAAAAGCCTAAATGGGACTATGCTATGATACTATCTATGAAATCCAAAAATAAATCAGAGAACCCTGTGGAAACCATTAGGATTAAGTGTGCCACTCACCTTGCAAGTCCTAGTTGAACAAAGTGGTAATCGAGTTTTAGATTATATTGTTTCAAATATTATTTTATGTGTATTTTCAAAGATCATGGAAAGAGTGAAATGGGATGTCCATAAGAGACTTGGAGGCTCATGCAAAGTGAAATATTCTTCCAGACACATAAAAAAATTGTTTGTTAGGGGCGCAAAGTAATAGAAAGCATTGCAGTGCATCATTGGACAGTGGTCATGAAGTGAACGGAAATCTATGACATTGTAAGATGCATAAGAAGCATCTATGACATTGTAAACAGTGTAAGAAAACATCTATAACAATGGTTAAGAAGTTGGTTGTCTTTGTTGGACTTGAGCAATTGTTATTTTGTCCTCTAGTGGACTAGTTTTGTCCTCTAGCATAAGTTGGATAACCAAGTTCATGTGAAAAGTCTTGAAGCTTCTAGAAAGATGCATGTAACTCCTCAACAAATATCATGAGGTCTCTTTCCATGTTGGTTACTTAGCTCATGGTTTTAACTAATGATTTTGAGAAACTATGTATGGTTTCTTGGATGCCTTTGACTATATGTTGAAGCTTTGAAATAGTTACTTAATAGATGAAGTGCAGGTTGGTTCAAGGTTACTCATCCAAAATTCTACTGAGATTCCACCATGAATGAGTGCTGGTCCACTCTTGTTTTTGTTTGTTTTTTATTGTAACATGTAATATAGCAATGGATGTATGTTTGCATGTGTGAGATGTAACAGGCCTCCAAGTAGGAAGATATTGCATGTTGAGTTATGGGATGAAGAACAAATAATAGAGATGGGTGTCGATCTCCATATTGGAACAAATACTTGTATTTTAAATGTTTATATGCTGAATATTACATGGGTTTCATGGTATTTTGAGGGTGGATTTTTCTTACCTGAAAGGCTTTTCCCCACATAGATCTTGTGTTGCTTCTTTCTTGGTGGTTGATCTCTCTTCTCTTTCTATTCTCTTCTTTCTTTCTAAAAGTGGGTTTAACAAGCCATTATGGTGCTGAAATTTTAATAGATCTGCAATCTACACAACTTTCCTCTTAGGGTTAATGGTCAAAATGAACTATTTTTCTCAACAGGAAGGACAAGTAAATAAAAGTATTGGCTTCGACAAAAGAGATACAAGCACTAGAACAATTTGCTGAGCTGGAAAGGAAGCCAACTAGGGCCAGCAAGAGAAAGCAGGGAATGCTCTTTTAAGGGACTGCAAAATTATCCTTTGAAAATAATTATCTTCATTTTCAATATCCCTTCAATGCTAAAGCCTTAAAAAATCAGTTTTTCTCCCCTTGCTTGTCCTACATATTTCAAATTTGATCACATGTGTTTATTCTCATTTGTCTACAACTTTGTCCAATATTCTAATTTAAAAATTTAATTTTTCCATCTGGCTTCATGAAAGGCAAAAAAACACAGATCAACTCAACAGAATATCTTTCCAACAGAACCTCATCTGCCTAAAACCCTTGATAGAACCTAGAGCCAATTTAAAGATGTCATGTCTTCATAACAAATCCATTAAGAAGTGACACCTATAAAAATAGCACAACTCTTACATATCAATTTCACTCCTACATTACAACCTTTTAGTGATTGACCTGTCATAACAGAGGAGGAGGTAAACCAAATTCTTTGAATTTAAATGTATAATAACCATAACCTCTAAAATTCACAATGCTAAATGGTTTTAAGTCTACAGTCAAAAACCATGACTCCTACAGGAAAACAGGTAAATAGCCTAAACAGGCAATGGACTCCACAAGATATTCAACCTAGTCAAACAATTGAAATCCCCTAATTTCACCTCTAATTGCTATCCAGAGAAAAACAAACCAAATAAAGAACAACTCTGCACAAAAACTGAATGCATGAAAATTTTATCTGCCCAAACAGTGACAAAGTACTAATTTCATCTGCTTTAGAGGCTCAACCATATGATTCCAAAAATAAAATAAAATAAACTAGAATGCAGATTTCTGCAAGAAAACTGATTGCATGAAAAGTTTCCCCATGCAAAAACGAAAAACACTAAATTCATCAAGTGGTCATTGGTCTACTGGTAAGAATGCTTGCCTCAGAAAGAACCCACCAGGGATAAACTCTTGGCAAGTGTAAAGGCCTGGCATGACATGGGATGAAGCCAGGTTTGTGTCCCAGGCAAATTTGCTAGAGTGGATACCCCTCAATCCTTGACACGAAGCCAAATGAGGTTGAAGACCAACAGGTACAAAAAAGGTTTTGAATGTTTATCCTCCAAACAAACAAAAAAAAACTAAACTCCTCTCCCATTAGCCACTCAAACAAAAAAGTGATAATAACAACTCAACAAAAATGTCTGTTGAATGATAAGTTTAACCATGCAAAAAATGAAAACAACACTAAATCACAATCCTTAACCAATAAGAACAAACAACTGAAACAAATTAACAGAAAAGCACATGTGAAAGCAACTCAAAAGAAAGGTTCATTTGATAACCTCTTCGACAAATGATTACAAAAACAAACTAAACAGATAAAATAAGCAAATCTGCAAAGAAGATGACAAAACAGTACATTCTTCTTTGTTGGGTGCTGAAACAAACCATTCCAACAACAAATGAAGACAAAAAGACAAATCCACAAAAAAAATGAAATTCTTGAAAGTTTTAACCATCCAAAAATGAGAAAATGATGATTTCCCCGGCTACAGCTTCCCAAACAAACTGCTGTAAAAACAAATGAAAATAAGACAGGCAAATCTCCACAGAAAATTGAATGCTTGAAAACTGCTAGAAAATACAAGTTAATAAATTTCTCTGCTTTAGCCCTTCAAAAACTTCTAAAATTACCAAAAAAAAGAAAGCAAATCGGCAAAGAAAATTAAGTGCTTGAAAACTTCAATCATCCAAAACAAAACAGAACATTCCTCTGATTTAGTCCCTCGGAGAAACTATTGTAAAAAAAAAAAAACAAAATCTGCAGAGCAAATTGAGTACTTGAAGTTGAAAATTCTAACCATAATTAACGAAAAAAAACACTATAAGGTCCTCTGTTTTTAGAGGTTCAAACTTCAAACAAACTACAAAAACAAATGACCAAATTTGTACAAGAAGGTAGAATGCCTAAAAACCTATACCTTGCAAAATGGCAATATTCTAAACTCCTCTTTTCTGCCTCTAAACAAACTATTGCTTTAGAAAAAGTCAAAAATCAAAACAAAATAGAAACCGAATCTGCAGAAAATACTGAAATCTTGAGAAATTCAAATCTAAAAAATTGACTCTATGTAAAATCCGCTGCATTAACTGCTCCAATCCAATCGCAAAAGCAAGTATGCAGAGAAAACTCAGTGCTTGAAAGCTCCAATCATGCAAAAATTACAACACATTATATTCCACCGCTTTAGCAGCTCAAACAAGCGATACCAAAGGGAAGAATATAACAAGTCTGCATTGACAATTCAATGTTTGTAAACCTAAATCATGCAAAAGAAAGCAAAATACAAAGTTCTTCTGCTTTGGCAGCTCAGAAAAATAATTGCGGAAGCAAATCTAACAACACCCTAACTTACGAAATTGCTACTTTATATTTTTAGAAAAGGAAAATGAAAACTACCACATTCCTCTGCCTTAGCCGTTCAAACAAAATATTACCCAAAATAAACGAAGCGAAGAATGTTAAAAGGTAAATTTTCACAGAATGTTGAATGCTTGTAAACCTAGTTCCACGTAATTAAAATTATGGAAATATATTACATTAAACTGCTTTAGCAACACTTAAATAAGAGAGAAAAAAAACTGCTATGGAAATGGAAAGTCTGTAAACCTAAACTATTTAAAAGAAATCAAAACATAAATTTTCTCTGATTTGCCAGCTCAAAACAAATAGATTGCAACAACAATTTTTTGTGAAAATTTTGAAAAATGATGCCTTAAATTTCGACGGAAAATGGATAAGTATTAAATTTGCCTGCCGTAGGCGTTCAAACTAAAGACGGCAGAAACAAACAATTGAAAAAGGGAAATTTTCACAGAAAGACGAATGCTTATAGACCTAAACCACGCAAGCAATTAAAAACAAAACAAAATTCAGCCTAGGTTTTCTTACACACCTTAGTGTCAAGCATAACAGCGCACATAATCTGAGTATTCTGCATGGCCTCCCTGAGATGATCGAGGGTCTCCTGATGATACTCATGCGTCCCATGAGAAAAATTAAATCTGGCCACATTCATACCCGCCTTCAACAACTTCTCGATCATCGAAACGCTCCGCGACGCAGGACCCAAAGTACACACGATCTTCGTCTTAGGGATCCTCCCATTAGGAAGCTCCTTCAAAATCCCCTCTATATCAATATTTGCCATTACAGAACGGGCTCAAAATTTCAGATTTTAATCAGAAATAAGAAGCGAAAAAAAAAGCGGGTCTGATTTGCGGCAGACTATTTTTAAGCTGTTTGGGCTGAATTCTTCACAGTTTTGGGCCTAAAAACAGCCGATCTGTAGCTGCCGGTCTACGGTTCGATTCACAGGTGTGATCTACAGCTAACTTTATGTAGATTTTGTGACAAATTTTGCGATCTAACGCGCCTACCTACCTTCCTACCCTTCCGCTACGCCTCTATAAACCCTTGTAAAACAATGGACTGAAACAAAGGGCTTAAAGATCTGGCAGCTTTTTCAAACGACTTGTTTTCGACCGTTGTTTGCAGGTCAATCTGCAGCGAGGTTAGTGAAATAGAATTGAAGATATCAAGTTTCCACAATCCATCAAGTAGTGAAGTAGAATTGACTAAAGATACTTTTTATTATTTAATATTTTTTGTTATTTTGGTATATTTATTGGGAATTTGGACAGTTTTGAGTTGAAAATGGGGGCGCGGAAAATGGGTTTATTATGCCGTTTATTCAGCGAATATTCTTTCCACACGTGACTAGACTTTTTGGAAGAGGTGTTGTGGGGAACAACTTTTGCTTTTTATTTGTCGCCTATTATTACCCAAACTAGGTAAGTAAAAGTTGTGATGTGGGAACCACTTCCCTTTTGTATATGCTTACATGTGGTCAAGAATGGCTCTAGAAGGAAGGTACAATGCTGTTAATAATATAATATTATTAATTGTTTTTTTGCATTGAATAAAGTTGGAAGAATGATAAAGAAGAATAAATGCACTTCCAAATGAAGATTTAGGTATAGGAGAAACAATGAGCTATCTAATTTATTGAAAAAATTTTGCATTGTTCATTGTTTCAATTGGAATATTTAATAAAAAATATGCCTTTGCACAATGTAAACAAGTGTTGAAGTTTGATGGTTGGTATCTAGCAAATGATGATATTGATGGTTGACCAAATCCTTTTTATTCCTCATTTTTACTCTACTCTTTGCTCTTTTCTTGAATAGATTTAAGGGTTGCATTAGGTTGGGGTTCTTGGTTTTACTTTTAGGTTCTATGTTTTATTTTTTAATTTATATTAAAGTTTTTAAAAATATTTTCTTAAAACATTAGTTTGAGAGTTCACATAGGCATCTTAATTTTCATCGAATCATTAAGAGACGTCTTCATATTAATATAAAAATTATATTATAATGTCATATAATAATTATATTAAATGTAATGTAATTATTATATTAATTTACTCAATCATTACTCAATTTATATGTCCATTTTGTTAGCATTCTTCACCTAATTAATTGTAAGCTTGAAACAAAGAATGATCAAATCCAATGTTGGATAATTTGAGGTCAAGGCTCCCTATGGATTTAGTTCTTTCCAAAACTCAACGTCAGTGTTTTGTTTCTCCATAGTAAATGAAAGTTTTCTTCAAAAAGAAGAGTAATTGATAAAGATGTATCAAGCTTTGTCAAGAGACATGAAACTACAATCCATTGTTTTGTGGCAATGGATGACAATTCTTTTTATTGGTGAGTACAAAACAATGGATGACAATTCTTTTTATTGGTGAGTGGGCCTTTTTACCTAAATACAATAATCATTCGTTGAGCATGTTCAAAATTTAATGTGCAAGGATGCTTTTGTAATGAATATCATGGTGAAACATGTACACAAGTCAAGCAATGAATTTCATCAGTAGCATGAGAGAACATGGATGTCTCATACATAATAAAATACCACAACCTATGAACTACACAACCCTCAGTGACAAACAAAAAAAGGCACTAAACATAATCATGGCATACTACCATAATAATCAAAATGCATCTCCCTTGTTGATGATAATTCAAGGAATAGCAAGGATAGGAAAGTCATATCTAATTGGTGCTATTAATCAAGCTCTTCAAAATGCAGCATATCCTGGTCCTTCTCCTCTTTTATTACTTGCACCAACTAGAGTTGTAGCATTCAACATAAGAGCATCCACAATTCATTCAAAACTCTGAATCCCAATCAAAGATTTTGCTCAATTGGAAGGAGCGAGGCTCACAAGTTTTCAAGAAGAAATAGCAAACATCAAGTACATTCTAATTGATGAAATGAGCTTCATTGGTCAAAACTTGCTAGAGAGCATTGATTCTCGACTCCGATAAGCATTCCCACAAAATGCAAATCATAACTTTGGAGGTAGATATCTATTTGATTAACCAAATTAATTATTTGATATTGAAATACAAAAAAATCATGTAAATGAAAATTGTATAACTATAAAGTTCTATAGTATTGACAATAATTGTTATCAATTTTCTATCAGGCATATCTATCATTTTTGTTGGAGATTTGGGTCAATTGCCTCCTCTTAGTGATAGACCAGCATATGACAGCAACACACGAGCTAAGTAGTTATGGGAAGAATTAAAAATTGTGGTTACTCTGGATAAAATATTCAAACAAGATGGACAAAACATCCACCAACAAAGATTTCATCAACTTTTGACAAATTTGAGAGATGCAAACCCCACAATCGATGATTGGAAATTGCTTATGACAAGAACCACTATTACATTGGATGCAGCAAGTAATCAAGAGTTTGAAAGTGATGTTCATTTATTCTCCACAAGTGAAAATGTTAATAACCATAACAAGGAAATGTTATACTCATTGAAGCATCCTGTTGCACGTAGTGTTGCAAAAAAATCAGGAAGTAGTAATGCAGTAGAAGAATGCTCAAATTATGAGTTGGATCTAGAATTATTGATATGTAAAGATGTCAGGGTTATGTTAACCTCAAATCTATTGATACAAGCAAGTCTTGTCAATGGAGCTTTAGGATATATATGAAACATTATATACAAACCTGGAACTGGTCCACTAGAACCACCAACATATGTAATGGTTGAGTTTGACAGCTATTCAAGAATACCATTTGATGATTGTGACGCAAATACAATTCCAATTACAACAATACAAAGGGGCAACACAATCCAAATTCCGTTAAGATTAGCTTGGGCATTGACAATTCATAAATCATAGGGTTTGACTCTATCAAAAGCTACTATTGATATAGGACCAAGACAAAGAATGGGATTGACATTTGTAGCTATATCTCGTGTAAAATCCATAGAAGGCTTAAGAATTATGTCACCATTCACATATGACCGTTATGAGAAAATGAAAAAGGGTAGACAACTTGCCAAGAGAAAGACTGAAGAAAACAGATCTTGAAAAATTTAGAAGATACTTGATGTAACATGCATGTGTTCTCTGTATGAACTTATGCAACTAAAATCATCTCGGCTCTACTCTGCCTTATCCTTTCCCACGCTGGCTATTTTTTGAATTTCCAGCATTGTTTTTGCATTGTCTATTTCATCGGTTGTTCGAGGGGGGACAGGAAGGCTCCCCATTCCAAGGCTATTGTCCCCTCTTCTGGAGCTGTGTCTGTGGTGGTAATGGCCAATTTGGCTGCTTCTGATAAGATGTCTTCTCCTCGTACTGTTGTCCTTTTCCCTGGGGAAAAGACTAATGGAATCTCTAGGAAGTTTCCCTTCTCTCTAACATTTGGGCTTAATTCCTTTTTTTTGAAGGAAGCTCTAGCATCCAACGTGGACAAGTTGGTGGGGTATGACTCACTAGCCCAGTCTAAAAGACTTGCAGAATCTGCTTCATGCTCGGTTACTAGCTGGGAAGTTGGTGTCCCTGAGGTCCTTATGCTGAAGGCGATGGATAACCTCAAAATGGCTTTGGTTGGAAATTTCTTGGCGTTCAGGCCAAATATTGAACTAGTTCGTCAGTGGGCTACTTCCACCTGAAACCTCAAAGGTAGTGTCACCATAAAGGCCATGCCTCAAGGTATGTTTCTGTTCTCTTTTGTGGTTTATGAGGATATGCTAAAAGTTTTAACCGGTGGTCCTTGGGCCTTTGACCCAGGTTTTTAAAACATTCTCTCTTTTTGTAAATGGAAACTGAGATTTGACTCATCAGCTGATTTGAGGGCGTTTGCGCCAACTTGGGTTCACCTTTCGAGGCTTCCCTTGGAGTTTTGGGAGAAATGTATTTTACAAGGTATTGCAAACTCTTTTGGGAATTTATTAGCCATTAATAAAATCACCCAGGGGAGATCAAGGCTTGTTTATGCTCGTATTTGTGTCAATGTGGCTGTAATATGGTTATACCCTCTTCTATTTTTCTCAAGTCTAAGTTTGGTAACTGGACCCCAACCCCTGGAGTATGAAAATGCTCGCCTCTTTTTTCTAGCATTGTAAGAGGTTTGGTCATCTTATTGACTCTTGTGTGGTTTTGGGCGAAAGTTCAAAAGCTAAGGGTAAGAGGTCTAAAGGAGACATTTTGCTTAAGGTTATGAACTCTAGAGTGCAACCTTCTTTTGCTTCCCCCCAAAAGGTGTCCATTCCCCTTCTAAAGGATAATGATATCGAGGCGTTAGTTGTCCCTCAGGTTGAAGCTCAGGAGGTCAAGGTCCAAGTTGAGGACCCCTTGGTGTGGAATTTCTAGGTTCTAAAGGCTAACGAGCAGACAAATGGCATTGTTGAAGTCTTGGAAGAGGGAGAGTATGTTCTTCATGAAACAACTTCATATCTGGAGGAGCTAAATCTTGTTTCTCAGTTTGGTGTTCAAAATCTGAATGAGACGTTGGCCCTTCTTGGCTTTCCTCAAGGATCAAGTGATAAGGAGGATGAAGAGGGATGGTCACAAGCCACCGCGAAAAGTAAAAAGAAAAAGAAATTGGATGTTGGAGGGGGAAATAAGGTGGGAAGACCCTCCCAAAAGGAATCAAGATTGTAAGATATTGTAAGGGATGTGGTTGCAGGAAAATAGAAAACCTTGGACTCGATTGCGAGATCGAAGCCCAAGAAAAAGTAAAATGGGGGCTAGAAGGTGTTGGTGGTGGGGTTGCTTCTATTTTTTAATGAAGTACATCTCTTGGAGTATTAGGGGCTTTAACAGTCCCTATAAACAGTTTTTGGTTAAGTCATGTATTCTGGATAACAAAGTTGATGTCCTTTTATAAGAAACGAAGATGAAGAAAGAAACATTTGAGAAAGTTATTGTTAGTATCTGGCCTAGAGCTAATTTTTTTTGTTTGTGAAGCTAAAGATGCATCAGGTGGTATTGCAACCCTCTAGAACCTCTCTAAATTGAAAGTTTCTTTATGATCAACAAGTAAGAATTACCTTGAGATTACTCTAGAAGATACTAGCTCTCAGTAGATTTGGAATCTTGTAAATATCTATGCCCCTAATTATAGCAGAGACAGAATTTTGTTGTGGGAACAACTAACTGAAGCTATTTCTAAAAGGTGTGATGAACACTGGATGCTAGGAGGGGATTTCAATTCTCCTCTCCTTCCTTCAGAAAAGTCAGGAGGATTGGATGATTATTCAGATAGTATGATGGAGCTTGCTAAATTCTTTAACTTGGCAGGTCTTATTGATATTCCCCTCCAAGGCACTAAGTTTACCTAGTCTAACAGGAGGAATGGAAACCATCTAATTCAAGTAAAACTAGATAGATTCTTGATTTCTGCTAATTGGGATATCTCCCAATTCCTTTCTCTCTGCTCTTCCTAGGTTTGGTTCGGATCATAATGCTTTGGTTCTGAAAAAATATTTGGATCATGATAAGGGCCCCTTCCCTTTTAGATTTGAAGCTATTGGTGCACTCGTCCAGATTTTGTTGCCTTAGTTCAATCATGTTGGGAGGAACCCATCCTTGGAACTCCTATGTTATGTTTGGTTGAAAAACTATGTAGAATTAAGCAAAAAGTGAAAGGGTGGAATAAGCTTACCTTTGGCAACATTTTTGAGTTAAAAAACCCTTGGGGAAAAGATTAAAAGAGGTTTAAGATGTTATGGAGTCTGGCCTAGTGGATGAAGAGACTTGTGTGAAGGAAAGAGATATGAGATCCTAATGGTATAAGATAAACAAAAAGGAGGAAATATTATGGAAATAAAAGTCAAGAGTCCAATGGTTGATGGAAGGGGATAGGAACACCAAATTCTTCCACCAATCTACTCTCAAATACAAAAGTAGAAATAGAATTAGATCATTGGTTAAAGAGGATGGTTCTATTGTGACAAATGAAAAAGAGATTGCTAGGGAAGTAGTTAACTTCTTTTCTTATCTTTTAAATCTGGTCAATAATCCCCAGGTAAATGTTGATTTTCTTCAAGTTATCCCTAATGTTATCTTAGACTTAGACTTAAAGATGATGACTAATGTTGTTTCTATGGAAGAATTCAAAAAGGTTTTCTTTTTCTTTTGGAGCTTTTAAAGCCCCTGGACCGGATGGATTCCCTCCTGCTTTTTTTCAAACTTACTGGGATATTGTCAAAAATGATATTTTTAATGCTACCAGAGACTTTTTTAGGTCGGGAAGGTTGTTGAGTAATCTAAATGCTACCTTTACAGCTCTTATCCCTAAATCTGTTGATGCCTCGGCGATGAAAGATTATAGACCTATTAGCCTTTGCAATACTGTTTATAAAATTTTCTCTAAAATCTTAGTGTTTAGAATCAAACTGGTGCTTGGAAAAATGATAGCCCCTAATCAAAAAGGTTGTGTTCAAGGAAGAAACATTCTTGATGTTGTTATCGCAACCCATGAAATAATTCACTCTATGGAGCATTCAAAAAAACTTGGGATGGCCTTCAAAATTGACATCTCAAAGGCTTATGATAGGGTCTGCTGGCCTTTCCTTTTTGTTGTTCTTAAGAAGTATGGGATTAATGGAAGATTCTTAAAGATGATTTATGCTTGTGTAACTTCCCTAATGTATTTTGTTCTGGCTAATGTTGTTCCTCAAGGATTCTTCTCTTGTGGTCATGGTCTCAGGCAGGGTGACCCTCTTTCTCCCTACTTATTTATTATTGTTGTTGAAGTCCTGGGAAGGAATATTCAAAGGTTGGTGGATGTACAAGCTCTCAAAGGTATTAAGGCTGCCTCCTCTCTCAGGCCTGAGTCCCATCAAAAATTTGTTGATGATATCCTATTGTTTGGGGAAGCTTCGGTGGGGGGAGTAGGCTTATGAAAACAGGTCCTCAATGATTATGATGTTGTTTCCGGTCAGTGCATTAACTATGAAAAAATCAAAGTTTACTTTTTCAACAGTGATCAACAGATAAGGGATAGAGCAAAAAAAAATTGGATGTTAAGAAGCTAAATTTCCTGATACCTACCTGGGTCTCCCTTTGTTTTCTAAGAGATTGGAAAATAATTATTAAAACCAATTATTAGAAAGAATTCAACATAAATTGGCAAGATGGAAGGGGAAGTTGCTAAGTTTGGCAGGTAAAATCCAACTCCTTAAAGCCTCTCTTCAGAATATTCCTGTATTACCTTTATTTGTTTAAAATTCCTACTCATATAGGGGAGAAGATAGAATAGATTTAGAGGAAATTTATGTGGTAAGGAACAAAATAAAAAAATAAACTATCTCTAGTAAGCTAGGATAAAGTCTGTAGGCCTAAAAGGTGTGGGGGGTTAGGGATGTGAAGAATCCATATGCTAAACAAGGCCTTAACTGCTAAAATTGGTTGGAATCTTTTGGAAGGTTCCAAAGATTGGGTCAAAAAAATTCAAGCCAAGTACTTGAGAAACAAGACTTCTGGTTGTTTCCTATCTCAATCATACCTGCCTTATGGTTCAACCTTATGGAACCATCTTATCAGGTTAAGTAATGTGTTGAAGTTGGGGGCAAGGAAGAGAATAGGGAATGGGATTAATACAGATTTTTGGAAGGATCCTTGGATTGAGAATATCACCCTATCTGCTTATGAGGATTTGAATCCCCTAAAGCGTAGTCTTCACAAAATTTGTGGAAAAAAAGTAAGTGATTACATAATATAGGAAGGGGAGGAACCAAAATGGAAGGATTTTGATGCTTTGTTAAGGACAAATAACTTTTGTGGTCAAAGATAGGTGAATTGGGATCCAGTCCTCATCAACCTACATAATTTGATTAGGGAGGCGAAGTGGTTTGATAAAGAAAGGGAGGATGAGTGGCTCCGAAAAAGTAGTTCATTGGGTTGTTTCTCAGTTAGAAAGAACTATGAATACTTGGTGAGGGCTCAAGATGCTACTCCTAATCCCTTCTGGAAAGGGGTGTGGCTTAAGAATCTGATTCCTAAGATTAATTATTTTTGGTGGACTACTGCCCATAGCATTATCCTCACCATTAACAACCTGGTCAAGAGAGGTTTCCATTTGGTTAATAGGTGTTCTCTATGTAAGCAGGAGGAAGAATCAATAATTCATCTATTCTTCCATTGCAATTATGTGAGGGATATGTGGTCCAATGTTTTTTAGTTGCTTTCTTCGAATTTGGTGTTTCCCAATTCAATGAAGTTGTTTATAGAAGGATGGTCAAACTGTCCTTTCTCTCATAATGTTATTGTGGATCTGTGGAATCAAGTCCCTCTCTTTGTTGCTTGGGGGTTATGGAAGGAGAGAAACAATAGAATTTTCAGAGAGGTGGAGAGAAGCAGTGGGGAGGTGTTTAAGATAATTAGAATTCAAATTAAGGAAAATATTGAGGTAGGTAGATACAACTTCTCCAACACCTAGTCGAACTACAAGGAAATGAGAATAAAACAAAATTGGGGTATAAGGAGAGACTTAACCAATATGAATTGGTCTAAGATGCTTAATAGGATGGGTATTTTCTGGAGTCCTCCTCTGAAAGATTGGGTGAAGTGCAACTTTGAAGGCTACTCAAAAGGCAACCCAGGTTAAGCTGGAGTTGGAGGCCTGGAGAGAAACCAAAAAGGTGACTATATTATGGGTTTTGAAGTGAACCTAGGTGTCTGCTCTAATAATAAAGTAGAAGTTATGGCCGCTCTTGGTGCCTTCAATTTCCTAAAGGAGTTGGGTTTTAAAAATATTATCATCGAAGGGGACTCAAAGTTAATTATGGATATTTTAAATGATGAAGTTGCTTCCCCATGGGAACTAAAAAATATTATAGACATATATAAGGTAATAAAAAAATATTTCACTATCTGTTGGGTTCAACATGTGTATAGGGAAGGGAATAAATTCGTTGATTGTGAGGCCAATGTGGCGCTAGGGTGCAGGGGTTGGACACAGTGGACCAATGGAAATATGTCACCACCTCTTAGAGATGTCATCCTTAATGAAAAGTTTGAAAATGAATATCAAATGTGTAACTGAAAATTTAGCTGTTGGCAGGACGAAAGGGTACCAAGTGGTGTTGTCAAGCTTTCTTAGTAATGATGGCTTAAGGTGTACGTGCAGGTATAGGAGCATCCTCGAGGGAGATAATCGCATTAATTTCCCTTTAAAGAGTATGTTCAACAATCACATGCAAATTTTGGATTTGATAAAGGCTGTCATTTCAATATGTGTCGAAAAGTCCTCTGTCAGTTATTCATGTATTTCTATAGAGGGAGAAGGAAAGAAGTTAATTATGGATGTTAATGCTTGTAAAATTCATAATGAATTTTGGGTTCCGGGAAATGTGATGTTGGCTTCCCTAACAAGAAACTTCTTGAATTGCCATTCTATCATGGGTCTTAGTTTTGTTTGGGTTTTGAGAGCTAGCTACAGTTAGGGAAGAAAGCAGATTGTGGGGGAGAGTATGAAGACCAGTCAGTCACAACATAAGAACTTGTAGAGGAGCAAGATGAGAGGTCCGAGAAAAAGAACTGAGCCGCCTAACTGTCAAGCTCTGAAACAGAATGGCGACCTCTAGAGTATGTTCGAGAACATGGGAATGACCTCTTTCTTCCAATCCCTCAAAGGCTATAACGAAAGTTTAATGGTGAAATTCACTAATTCTTGGAGGAAAGGCTAGGTATCTATAGGTGCTATGAAATTTGAGGTTACTTCTCGTTTCATAGTCAAGGCCATGGGGTTGCAAAATTCTGAACTGAAGGTTGCCAAAAAAAGTGGAGCTGATTACCAAAGATTTGTTGATAATTTTTTTGCATGATGGAGAAAATCTCAAGCAGTTCTAGAATGGGTATGCCAGACTCAAACTTCCTCCTCCTTTTTGCCTTGTGAGTTTGTTTGTTATGCGCTATTTTACTCTTGAAGGTTGCTATATGTCTGTTCATGCTTACCACTTTCCACTTTTAAATCAAATTAGACATGGGGAGTGCATAAACTTTCCTTTTTACCTTATGTCCTCAATGTAGCTTAATATTGAAAAAGGAGCTAACCCACCCCTCCATCAAGGTCTTATGCTCACTCTGTATAAATTTTCCCTTTCCCAAAATCCCCATGGCAATCCTCTAAATGTCAGAATTGAGCACCCTAACCAGTCGGATGAGGACATTGTTGAACCGCGGGGATTGAACAACCCTGATGTTGGTGAACCCCTAGTTGTTGAACAACTTCCCCGCAACCCTCTTGTTCTTGTTGCGAGACGTTTGCTTATCCCTACCAAAAGTAACTCTCTGATGGAAAATGTGTCTAATCCTTCTACCCCTTGGTCCCATAAAAGTGAGGATTTGAAAAATGTTGACTTACTGCTTACTAGAGCTACCCCTAAAAAGAGGAAACACTCTCCCCTGCTGTTAGAACCCCCAAAAGCCTAGAAACCCATATGGGATATCAATCCTAGTGATGTTATTCATATTTCTAAGGATGTGAACCAAAAGGAGGAGGTCAAGGAGACTTTACAGGGACAGGGGAGTGGTGGTAGTGGTGGAAGAAGGTCTACTGGGCTGGTGAAGGTGGCCTCGAAAGAGAATAAGGGGAAACAAAAAGTGTCTGTGGATGTGGAGGAAGTCATGAGTTATGAGGAGTTTGAGGCTCAGGAAGATGATGAATCTGAAGATTCTGATTTTGAGGACACAACCTACAAAATGGGGGAAGATGAATTAGAGGAGGAAAAATATGAGGGAGAGGAGGAGCAAGTAGAGCCATTTGCGGAAAAGATTGAAGCTCGGAATGAACAGGATGTCGGGTTTTCTGGATTGGAGAATAAAACTAAAGTTTTTAGTAATGAATTTTTAAAAAGTAGATTAACCTTTTTGTAGGTACAGTTCAAGGATATGGAAAAGGCATTGATTACTCTAATGAGAGTCACTAATAGGTTAATGAGACGTGTGATGTTGGGAGTGGCCTTGAGAGAAACAAATCTTACCAAAAATTTGAAGAAGCAGGGGAAATCCGACGCCCTGAAATTGCTGGATGAAATAGAGGGACCTGACTGGTGTGAATATGTGGCTCTCTTAGGAGAGTATGGGGACCTATTAAAGAAAGCCAATTAATGGCTTGGCTTGCTACTTTTATGCTTTTTGATGGGTTTTTTGAATTATACTTATATATCGTACTGCTTGGTTATTTTCTTTAAGATTTGGTGGAATACCACCTGGAATACTATGGACTTAATTAATGGTCTCAGTAGTTTAAAGTATGCTGGTAAAAACTTTTTGTTTTTGATAGATAATGGCTGGACTATGGTAATGGTTTTAAACTTAGGTTTGCGGGCCAATCTACTATTATTTTTTGGTTTAGATGGTGGTGTTGTTTCCCACCTCTGTTGCTCTTTTTGATCTGCTATTGTTCTATGGGATCAGGGCCCTTCCCTGCTTATCTTATCAAAAACATGCATATGTTCTTCAATTTTGGTTCCATGAGTGTCAAATTTCAAAATGTAATATATGTGTATGATATTTAGTTTTACACTATGTTCAATTATTCTACTATATTAAAAATTCAACAAATTATAAATGTTTCCATTTACTCTTCCATTTTTTTGGCCATGTTCGAATTCTATTGAATACTATTTTTCTTATATGATGATGACACAAGCATGAATCCTACTAACAATCGATATAATCACCCAATTGTTGGAAAAAATGAACTGCCTACAAGAACTATTCCTATTACAGCATTGGATTTTTACCAGAATAGATGGTCAATAAAGGCAAGAGTCACGAGAAAGGGTCAACTTCATCATTTTAACAATGCAAAAGGAGATGGAAAAGTGTTTAATTTTTCCTTGGTTGATTCAGATGGTGGTGAAATAAGAGTAACATGTTTTAATTTAGTTGTAGAACAATTTTATGATTGCATAGAAACTAGGAAAGTGTTTATCATCTCAAAAGGGAGACTCAAACCTGCACAAAAGAATTTTAACCAATTAAAGAATGAATGGGAAATCCTATTAGAAACTAATTCAATAGTTGAGTTGTGTTTGGAGGAGGATAGCTTTATACCAAAACAACAATTACATTTTACACCAATAAGTGAAATTGAGAACATGAAAAGCAATTTTATGGTTGATATCATTGGTGTTGTTTTGTCAATCGACACACCATTTACACAATATTAAAAAAGAATGCCACACAAACTCAAAAAATAACCCTTCAACTAAAAGACATGTCAGGTTGTATGGTGGAATTAACATTGTGGGGTGGTTTCTACAATAAGGAAGGTCAACAACTCCAAGAAATGTGTAATTTAGGAACTTTCCCCATTCTTGCTATAAAGGTTGGACAAATTAGTGATTTTGGTGGAAAATTTGTGGGAAAAATTACTACAAATCAACTCCTTATAAATCCAGATCTTCCAGAGTCACAACAATTGAGATTTTGGTTTGATACAGAAGGGAAGAATCTCCATTCTCATTCTATTACAAAGGAAATCTCATCTGTAATATAAAATAAAATGTTAAAAAGTATCACACAAATAGAGGATCGGGAACTTGGTAACTCTAATAAACCTTATTGGATAGTGATAAAAGCTACCTTATAATCTTTCAGAAAGGTAGACAATTTTTGTTATACAACTTGCCCCTTGAAAATTGGAGGTAGGCACTGCAAAAAGAAGGTAAACACTAATGGAAATGGTGAGTGGTATTGTGGAAGATGTGATAAAAATTCCCCTAAATGTGATTATAAATATATACTTCAATGCAAAGTGCAAGACCATACTACTTTCACTTGGATTACTACTTTTGAAGAAGTGGCAGAAGAAATTATGTGTGTTACAACAAAAGAATTGAACATTTTGAAGCATGAAGAACAAGATGATGTTAAGTTTGGACACATTATACAAAAGGTCCTTTTCAAAAGATACATATTTAAACTTCAAGTGAAAAGAGAGACTTATAATGATGAACAAAGGATTAAATGCACTGTCATAAAAATAAAAAAGTTTGATTATTCATCTGAGAGCAAAGCTTTATTAGATTCAATTGCAAAGCTCTAGGTTTCATGACATTCAAATGCTTGAATGTATATCTTGTTAACAATGTATTCAAACATTTCAAATAAACTCAGTGGATATATCTAAGTTAGTTGATGTGATTTTTGTTGTTATATTGTTCTTTGTTGTTTTTAATACTAAATCTAATGATTGATGAAAATTTATGAATTGATAATAATACATGAGTTGTCAAATTGTTCCACTATTTTTTTAATATTGTTGAAAAGTTATTACCAGTGAATAAATGTTTAACTAAATAAAACTATTACTTTAAACAAATTAAAAGTATTTGAGTTCTAATTAAATGGAAATGGTTGATGTTGATGTTATGTTTTGTTATATACAAGATGGTATGATTTTAAGTTAATCTTTATAAAATCTAAAATCAGATACTTACAAATATGCTATTAATTAAAATAGTAAAGTATAAGTTTGGGGGGAAATCCAATAAATTTGAATGTGTACCCTTATATATGGAAATTGAAATAAATAATGATAAACACTATAATGAAATCATATATATTACTTTTAAAATTAATGTTAATGAAGATGTAAGCATTTTTTCTCAATTCAATAGATGCTTCGATAATGATAACTCTTAGCATTTTTTATATATATTATTAATTAATATATGTATACTAGTAATATAATATATATATTTTTTTGGTATTGAATAAAGCTAAAAGAATTATAAAGAAGAATAAATGCACTTCCCAATGAAGATTTAGGTATAGGAGAAAGAGCAAGTGAACAACAATAAAGATTTTGCAATAGCTGCTACTTGTAGCAGAGTTGGTTGGGGCTTGGGGTTTGCATTCCTTGAGGTCACAGGTTTGACTCTGCTTTGTAGTGGGAAAAGACAAGCGTCAGTTATATTGTGTGCCAGTTCTTTCTCTGCTGACCTAGGGTATAGGAATGGACTTTTCCCCTAACCTCCTTGAGGTTAGATAAATTTAAAGCCACCACTTGTAGTAGAGTTGGTTGGGGCTCGGGGTTTGCATTCTTCAAGGTCACATGTTCGACTCCGCTTCGTAGTGGGTAAAGGAAAGGGTCAATTATATTGTGTGCCAGTTCATGCTTTGTTGACCGAGGGTATAGGAATGGAATTTTCCCCTAACCTCCTTGAGGTTAGATAAATTTAAACCTAGCTTGCCTCAGGTACCCAAGGTAAGGGTTGTTGGGCCATTGGGCTAGGTCATGAGGACACCCCTATTGTATATTAATTTTTTTTATAATGTCCAAACTAAACAATCAGTATTACATGTAACAAACTTATGACACCATTACACTTTAAATTTAGTGGAGAGGTCTCACTAGTTGTGTACCCTAACTTCACACTTCTAATTATCTTACATGGAAATTTCAAATCACTCCCAATTTTTTATAGCAGCTTACTTGGCAAGTCCCCTTCTTATAACTTTCGTTTCAAGGCCACATCATCAAATATGATGCCACATCAACATGCTTTTTGTCAAGGTGTCCAAAAAGACCCTAAAAAAAGTGAGACCAATACTTGTGCATTCACATCATGGGTAGTTGAGCACTGATGTGGCATCACATGATTGGTTGCTTTTTAGATCAAAGGAATACATTTTGTTTAATTATGGGTAGTCAAGTCACAACTATTGGGCTTTATATAAACAACTACTATCACAACTATTGAAACATGCTCAACTACTTGGTCCTCTCCCCTAAACATAATTTGCAACTATCTAGCACAACAAATCTCTCCTTCATGGAGCTGCAAATATTGATGTTTAATTTCCTCCAAATGCTTGCTGAAATTTGTATCTTGTTTGTGCCCCCTCTTCAGCTGAGAACATAGAAAAGTGAATTGAAACATGATGTCAGAGTGAAGATTTAGAATATATGTTTCTTGATGAAAAATGTGATTAGAAAAGACTGCTAAACACCTAATTTTCCATAAATGCAATAAAATACACTGCCTCATAGAAACAACAATTAAATTTTTATGCAGTCCAATACCAAAGAGTGCTTCTTTCCAACATAAAACATGATAAAAAATAGTAGGGAAATGGTAAAAAATACTATCCAATTTTATTTTTGTACGAGAGTAGTCCCAATAGATATGTTTTAAGTTTACATTGTACTGACAGGAAGGACACTTGGCTAGTTGTAATCTAAAATATTTTATTTATCCCCAACAGGCAATTTATGGTGCAAAATTTTTCAGGCCAACATTTGAGCATTTTCCTTCGCCTTGGACTTCCAAATCTGAGCACTTAGCATTCTCCATTTTCTTTCTTTAAAATTATATTTCCATTTCATATTGTCTCAGATTCAATTTCATATCCAAAAGAAGCTTGAAATATATCTTCTTCAAAGGAAACCATAAGAAAGGATATTTATCGAGCCACAACCAATCTTTAAAAAAGTTGCAGTGTAAAGGAGTGCAAATTTTCATGAGGATTTCTATAGGGACCAACAATTTCATAAAGGCCACGAATCCTTTAGACCTGTTATTTAAATTGAAGGTTTGCTTTGAGTCTTGCAAGGTAGTCCAATTAAGGGAGTTAAAGTCCCAAATGTCACCAAACTGTTTCACCCCTTTAATAAGTAGATAATGAGATTGTTTAGGAAATGTGACTACAAGTGATTTCCCATGATATTGAACAATCTTATTCCACCAAATAGAAGAGGTAGAAAAGATGAAACCATGTTGCAAAGAGTTATTTCTCTAATTTAAAAACTTGCAAACTTGTTGCCAAGCCTTCCATAGATTGCAATGAAAATGATGCTTTAACACAAAATAAAGGAGCAAGTAGAATTTTATCTAGCCATCCCATGTTTTGCCACTTATTATTCATCATAGCAAGTAAAATATTCAATGCCTCACCAAAAATTTTCATTATTCTTCTCTAGACATAACTTTTATAATCCACTTAGTAGATAAACAAATCCCTTGTGTTTTGGGGTCAACAAGGCCCAAACCCCATTTGGACTTAGGTTGTAAAAAGTGCAGCCAAGAGGATGTCCTAAAACTTATTTTACCATCCCAATTAGTCCAAACAAATTGTCAAATGAGCTTATTTAAGTCTTCAAAACCCTTTTTTGGATGGCATCCAACACAAGGAATAGTACACATGGGAAGCCAAAAATATTCGGTTTATCACTTGTAATTTTCTAGCTAATGAAAAATAATTATTTCCCAAATTATAAATTTATTTTTCAATTTAGTGATAAACCAATTCCACATATCTTGACTTAAGAAACCCCAAAACCAAATGGAATACCAAGGTACCTTGTAATCTGCCAATGTCTAACTTGTTTCCAATCTTTAGGAATCCATTCCAGAGCTAGATCAAATTGGATCAGAATAAATTCAATTTTATGATGAGCCAATTTAGATCCAGAAACTTCACAATACAAATTTAAAACTTGCATAATATTCTTGATTTCCATTTCAAAATTATGAATAAAAAACAAACTATCATCAACAAAGTGAGAGTTTATAACAACCACATTGTTTGGGATAGAAATGCCCTTAATCAAGTTCATTTGATAATATTTTTACAATGGATAACAAAGAGAATCAACATCTAAAACATAAAGAAATGGAGATAATGAGCAGCCCTGTCTAATTGGATGTTGCAGAGGAAGCGTGCCAGACATAGAATTATTGATCAACAATTGAGCATTCATGTCATTAAAGAGCATCTGAACATGCTTACATATTTTGGGACTGAATCCCAACCATTACAACATCTTAATAATGAAGCTCCATCGCATTCTATCATAGGATTTATCAAAATCAAGCTTAACCAACAAAGCATTTTGCTTTGATTATTGAGCCCATTCACTTGTTTCCCAAGCCAATATTAAGTTATCAAGGATAAATTTTCCACCTAGAAACCCTGTTTGTTCAAGTCTAACTATCATTTTAGCCACCAGTTTGATCCTAGTGACTAAGGCTTTAGCAATAATTTTATAGGAAGTGTTAAGCAATGTAATAGACTGCCATCTAGAAATAAGGTCTGTAATTTTTCCTTGTAGAAGTAACTTGATTAAACCCTTACTAATATTTGGCCCCAATGACCCTTGATTGATAGCTTCCAAATAAACTAGATAAAATTATTCCTTAATATGATGCCATAAGGTTTGATAAAATTTAATCGATAACCCATCAATTCCTAGACTTTTATTAGGAGCCATAAAGAAAACAACATGTTCCAAATCCTCCATGGAAAGTTCACGATTAAGAAAATGACTATAACCTTGGTTCGCCTTTCTAGGAATGATTATAATATTATTTATTTGATGTATAAGAAAAAAATTTAAAGAAATAAATGTATAGAAATAAAATCAATGTGTACATTAATTTAGGTTAATTTGGATTTTGGTCAATAAATGAGATAATAAATATAATAAATAAATAAGGGGATAGGTAGGTTAATTTTGTAATTTATATTTTCAAAATGATGTTGATGATATGTGAAATTAATTTGTTAGTGTTGAAAAATTTAGGATCTTGTTGTCATGTTCTATGTAAATTTAGAAAGCTTTGTGTTTTTCTTTCAAGTGTCATGGGTTCAAACTCTATCATTACAAATATGAAGTCTAATGCATGGATTTGAACTAGAAAAACTCAAACTTTAAAAACCTATTAGCCCTAATTATTGTTGTTTGATAAATTTGTAATGATTGTGTTGTTTATAAACACCTTAAGGGGATATATGAAGTCATTGGGGTTGAGTTCACTTAGATAAAAAATATACATCATAATATAAGCCACTAGGGTCAAGGGAATTAGCTTGTAGTGAATTTGAAGACAACATACATAGGTGGTTTATATGCATTTAAACTTGCAAACACCTAAAATTATCATATCATCATTACCTAACTATTTCCTCTATAATTCATTGAATCAAACCCTAATTATTCAATTAGTTATCCTAGTTTCATCCCCTTATTATTAATTAATATAGTTACTATTCATCACTATTAACCTATGCTTATTTTCTAACCTAAATCATCTAGCTATCCTTCTCCTATAGTCCACCTTAGTTAAATGACTCTAATTATTTATTTACATAATTCCTCCATCATTTCCCCAAAAATTATATATATATTTTTCCTATTTTCTTACACTTTTTTTATTAAGTGGGATAATCCACTTAATCCCCTAATCACCCACTTGCACAACCTAGTACTAATTAATCCACCATCAAATCCTCCACATACTCACATGTGTATAAAAGCATGGGCTTTTATATATGTGGCATGGCCTTGGTACCATGTCACATGGGTCAAGTTCTTGGCCATAACCTCAATCTAATTTCAAATTCATCCAAGGGTAATATCACTTGTACCCTTCCATCTCATCCCTCTACTTCCTCTAAGAAGAATATCCACCCTTGATTCTCTCCTTGATTTGTCTCTCTGCATCTCCTCCAACCATATGAGGACCCTTGTCCTCTTCTCATCTCCCCATGGCTCTCAACCAATATGAATCATTGATTTCATCTTTTGATCTCATCTATCCATTGGTTTATCAAAAAATCTATAAATTGGAGACCTCTCCTAGCCATTTTAACAACAATAACCTCTAATGCAACCTTATGTTGTTGGAAAGAGCACTCACATCCATAATCCTTTAGCACAACCACCTCTCTTTGGTGCAACAAGGGTTAGTTTGGTGAGAATTTTTTTTCTTCATAATATTAGTTAATCCTTCATGCATAATCGTGAGTGTTTCATTGAATTGTGAGTAAATAACTTAATTTAGTTTATTTGCATGCTCACTATTTCATGTACAAAAAACTCTAACACTTGGATTTGAACTAGAAAAATAGGGACTTCCAAAAACTATTTTCCTCAATCTATGATATTTCATAATCTTGTAACGAATGTGGTGTTTATAAACACCTAGATGAAATATATCAAATCACTAAGGTCAAGTTATCCTAGGTCAAGACTTCCAAATGGGTCAACTTTGTGGTTTGTAAGTGTCCTAAATATAGATGGTGTAGATTCTAATTCTTTATCCCTTGTAAAATTTAATTATTCTCTAATGTTATCTCCTTGATGTTCTTGACCTGTCCTTACATAAGAATCAATGGCACATTAAATATTTTTATTAAAACATAACAACATGTCACACAAATGTGTGTTAAGTTGACTCATAATGGCTAATAGAAAGGGTGAGAAATATTAAAATTTGAATTTCATATTTGATCATGCATACCTTGAGATTGATCTAGGTTGATCCCAAGTGGAACATAAGCAAACCTTATGGTAATGCTAGTTTGAGACATGGAGAAAATATATGGAATTGTGTGCAAATAGAGTTGGATAAATAACTAACAAATAATGAATGTACAAGGCTAAGTGTAAATTTAAAGAATACAAACATAGAGGAATTAGTAAATGAATCAAACCTACCACAAAAGTGTGCCACTTGTCAATATGTAAATGTATTTGACATCTTTCCATGGTGGGTACAAAACTAAATGAAAAAAGACATGGGCATGGAGATTTCACCATTATAAAACTTAAATATAAGTATAAATGTGGAAGTGAAAGGACACAAAACTATAAGTTATATTTCAAATAGTCACTTTGTCTTAGTTAAGATGTTTATAATCTCCAATGTGTATGTTCATACAATGTACCATGTTTAATTAGTTAAAAGGGGTGTGTAAGGGATAAAAATAATGTATTTCTATATTTTTATTATTATTTTGTATTAATGTCATAAATATATGGTCTTAGTATTCAATTTGATTCATTTGGCACATTAATTGACCCTAAATCTAAAACTTGCTCAAATCTATGTAATTCATAATTATATAAATAGCCTACCTATTTATATAGTTTTCCTACCTCCCTAAACTAGGACACACTTGTGATTATGTCCCTTGGAAAAGATCATGCTTGCAGTCTACTCCTCCCAGTTTGCATTTCAAATATCATATATATTTTAGGCTAACTTTCTTAAAATATGACTATTACATATGAAAACTTGGAGTTTACAATTGGAGTCTCACGATGGCTCCTACTACAACAAATTTTTTCACTCCTCAAGTTTTATCTGAGCCCTTTGACCCAACTTCTCTTATGGCATGTACAAGGATTGACTATGGTGTGAGCACCCATGTTGGTGTAGTAGCGGCAAAGTTTGTGCCCTACCAAGAATGCAGTTAGGGCTTCTCAAATTTTGTAGGGTTTAGCGAGGGGTGGGGAGGTCGGTTCTCCTCGCAAATCAAAGATACAAAACGACTCTAGGTCTGGATGCCTCAGACACATTGCGGGGAAGGAAGCAGTTGCTGAAGGCCTCTTCCCAAGACCTTTTTTTTCCCACCGTTGTGCTATGAAACCCCCATTTTTCATCCACAACTCTGAATCAACCTCAGAAATATGTTTGGACAACATCACTCATGATAGAGAGGAATTTCTAAAAGGAGATGCCATGATATGTAGATTCATGTGTGTATGGCCAAAGTTGTGCGACTTCCATGCTTGGATAAGCAAAAACTGGAAAGAATACATGGAAAATGAAATCAAAATTTATCCATGTGCAAAGGGACTTTTTATTCTGGAATTTGAATATCTGGAAGATAAGGAATTGATCCTCAACATAGATCTGTGGTTTTACCAGGGTGAATTTCTATGCATGAAGCCTTGGTTCCCCTCCTTTGATCCTCAAACTGAGAAGTTTTCTTTAGAATTCCTATAGGTAAGATTGCCCTACCTTCCTCTACAATTTTGGGAAATTGAATGCTTGATTGCAATTTCCAATGGTCTAGGTAAGTATCATAGCATTTCAAAAGAAACTACAATTATGAAAATTCTACATGTGCCCATTCTTGTGTTGAATTCAATTTATCCAAAGGACCATAGGTTGAAATCTCATTGAAATTTAGAAAAAGATGCTAGCGACAACTGGTAGATTACGAAAAGATTGCTTTTAGATATAGAAAATGCTTCTCAATAGCCCATGGTACTTCACAATGTAATAAGCAACAAGCTAAGGCACAAGGGGAAGTCTCTTATCAGCCTTCTTGGTGGAATGGGGTTGAATCAAGCCACTATGTAATTGCTCCTATGACAAAGGACACTTGAAGCTTTTCTTCTCCAAAATCATCACAGGAAGTGCCCCCTCCCTCAATGGCTCCACAAAAAAATGTTCATGAGGTAATTGGTGCATCTAAAACTCGTGGAAAGTCATCCACACAAGGTCAATCTAATTTAAAAACTTCTGAGTCTTCAACGATCTCAACAAATTCAATATATGAAGAAGCAACAAAGCAAGGAAAATATATCAAACAAAATATCTCTAGCAACCTGGAGCAAGAATGGATGGAAGTAAAAACAAAGAAATCTTCTCCCTCAAGGGTCAAACATTCAATGACATTAAGATCAGTAAAATCTAGGATGAATATTTAAGTATTGAAATCGAGGAATATGCAATCTTGTTTTCAAAGTAACAGAAAGAGTGCTATCCTCTTTTATAGTAGTTTGCCCAAAAAAAATGAAAACTTGGAGTTCAAATGCCTCAAGTTGTGTGCATAGGACTTGTATTTAAGGACATCCTATTATTTCATGTTTTAATCTTTAAATTATAATATAAAAGTGTTCCATTTAGTTTTTTAGTTTCAATTTCAGTCTTCATTTACTTAGTGCTAATTGTATAAACATTTACTTTCATTCTTTAACATGTTTTAAATCTTGTTATATTGCCCTGGTGCTCAATTTATGTCAATGAAAGTATTGGCATTATTTTTGTATAGGATGCCTCTAAGATGTTTTTTAATACCATTAGTTTCTCAAACAAAAGCAAGTGGATTCTAGAAATCAATAAGAATAAAGGACTTATGTTGGAACAAAGTGTCCCAAAACTACACTATGGGTGCATCCTAGTACCAACCATAAAATAATTTAGGATATTTTTATCATATACTATTGATCACAATTCCAATGCCATAATATAGATTCTAGTTTCTAGTTTATGTTTCAGTTTATTGACTAGTTAAAGAGGTCAAAGTCAATATCACATGATAAACCAAATAAGCTCTATATTTTCCTCTTAATTGTTCCAATTTATTCATCTCAATTACTTAGATTTATATTTATTGTTCTTAGTTCTCCTTCAGACTCTAGCTCAATTATAGTTAGACCTAAACCTTTTTATTGTAGGGTGTGCTTATTTTCCTATGGGTTAAGCTCCAGTGATAAATTATATATGTATGTTATTATAATGTATCATGCTTAATTAGTTAAAAAAGATTGGAACTTACATGCAAAATTATCAAAGTATTCATAATTAAGATTTGTGTTAAATATCTTAGAACATACTACATAAATATATCTTATACATTTTTGAATCAAATAAACTACTACATACAATTTTAGGTGTGGTATAGCCCACCCAATTATGGGTTGTATCTTGATGGATGATACAAAATAGATAAGGGTAATCTCACAATACTGAGTCCCACTTTTGGGACAATGAATTTTTTCGAGGGAGGAGGGACAATTCAATAGAACACTTTTGTTCGAAGAAATATCTTCAAATAAAGGTCCTTCACTCAAAGGTCTGCATGCAGAGACCTTCAAGCAAAAATTAACCTTCAAACGAAGATATGCTCCATAAAAAGATGCTTTTTACATAGAGATCTTTGAATGAAGGGGCTTAGCATGACGATTTTGGTTTTTGCTTCAAAATTTCCTCAAAAATCTAGTTTCAAACCTCAGGTTGGACCTTCATATGTAGTTAACTTGACAAGATATTTTTCAAGATTGTAGCCCTCGAACGAGCTTTCCAACAAGTATAGTTTTGATATATTTTCATTTTATCATGTATTCGATTTTCATTTTTTACTAAACATAGGTTTTTCACCTAACATCAAGTTTTTCGTTCTACAGAGGTGGAAAAATAGTAAACCATTATAAAAAAATTCAAAAAATATCTTTGCACTAGGTATTGATGTCCTTGTTTGACCAAAAAAAAATTGATATATACACAAGTTATGTTGGATGACATACACCTATGTCCAAATTATAGCTAGAGTGACTTAAAAAATTAATTAAAAAAAATATGTAACAAAAAATTATGAAAAAATATCCATGCACTAGATATTGATGTTAAGAATCTATATTTTAAAAATTAGAATTATATCCTTTCTAGGAAAAAAGTTATGTTGGATGACATAAACGTTACTTTATGAAAATGTTGTTTACTATTAAAAACTAGTTATTAAAGGATATGTTGAAATATTCATGATTTATTTTTAAAAAATAATATATATATATATATATATATATAGAATCTACACATAAATCGCCACAAATCACTAGTTTGCATCGTCTTCAAAATTTCAATGGTTTAAAGCTCTATAGGTCTTAGAAAGTGAAGATTCAGTTAAAATTGTTGATATAAATATCTATCTTGGCCAAAAAGTGGGACTCATTATTATGGGATTACCCATAAAAGAGATGTCTCTTGATCATAAGCAAAAGATCACCCCATGAGGGTATATTAAATCTATCAAAAAAATGTATAACGTATAATTCTCGTATATTTATTATGGGAAATGATATATAATGTTTTTAATTAAAATTGTATCATATTCTATATATAATTTAATTAGTGGATCTTTTGTGAATGTGGCTTGAACTACAAGGTTCTAAATTTATGGTTAATAGTATGCAATGTTTATACTTAAGTTATAACATCTTACAAATAATTAATGTTAAGCATGTCCAATCCTTGTATTAAATGAAAGACTTAAGGAACCATTAATCTTTAATTTACTAGTATGTTATATAAGACGTGATAGGTATGGCATCTAAAACTAAAATGATCCTTGAGCTTAAGACTATAGGAAGTAAGGATTACAAGTAAAGTCTAGAAGGTGTTTATGAGAATTCCTTACAAGTTAATGGGAAAAAATCATAATCATGCTAATAAAAAGTCCTAGACAATGAGGAATCTTCTTATAATACTGTAGAACTTCAACATAACCATCTCATAAACACATAAATTTGAAAATAAGTGGATAGTTGAAGTGTTAAAGGCTCACTTAGAATTATGTAGGTCATCTTAATTTAAACTTTGTCTTAATGAATGTTGTTATTAAGTCTACCAATATTTGTATCTAGAGAGCATTCTAAAGGAGTGAAACTCTATCTAACTATTGATGAATAGTAATAACTCTAACATATCATGAATATTTACATATTGTTAGTTATTCATATTAAATATTCAAGATCAAATAGGAATATATAATACATTATAAATGATAATTGTTATATAAAAAAATATTATGTAACTACCACCATCATAAATCAGATTATAAAATATTTATGAGTATGTTCTTATAAAGAAATTTTTAATCTATTTTAAAAAAATATCATGTGAAGGTTTCAAGGATGTCTCATGATGTGTGTCCTATTTCCACTATGGATCCCATCACAACAAACCAATGTGCATTCTACTTATAGTGCATTTTACACTAACATTTATTTTCTTATATTTGAAAGAAAATTTAAATATATTTGATAAAAGGCAATAGGCTTTAAAAAGGTGTTCATGACTCTCTCAAGTATTATGTGTGGGCTTAGTATTCAATTTTGGGTCCTTAAATAACATAAAGGGTGTACATTTACATCATATAGATTGCATCTTTAAATTTTAAAAATGCTTGGTACCTATGAATCCCTAAAAGTTGAGTAAGGATAATATGATTTCCATCCTAAATAAATTAGACTAATTTAAGAGTAAAAAATATTGTTTCTTCTTTCTTATTTTTTAATTTGATCAATTCTTTAAAAAAAATATCATGCAAAGAGTCTAGCAAAATTTGATTGAACTCTTTGAAGACCTTACATTCAACACATCAAGAAAAAGAATGCAAATGGAAAATCACAAGAAACATCTTATCTTTTTCCTATAAATTACAATAAGATCTTTTAAGAAAGGGATCTTGAATCCTATTTCCATATACTATTGTTTTAGTTTGTAAGAGTATTTTTCAATAAATATAGATTTAGCTATTATTTTTCTTAATTTTTACATAAATTTAGAGACTTTCATTAATAGTATGTAATCATGTATTATCCTTGAAACATTTACATAAATAACCTATGGCTACTCATTACTCTTAATTTAAATTTGTTGATGGATTATCAACATATTGTAATATTGAGTTTTTCTATTTGTATGTTTATTAATATTATGCTCGTTATATATCATATTAAATAAAATAGAAATCACATGCTTTCATTTTATCAAAATAGGGATCTATATCTATCTATCTTGGTGCATCATCACCTTTACTTTAAGCATATGTTATTTATTATTTTATTTCTGTTTTCATCCTAGCAAGCCTTAGTTTTGTACTAGAATAGGAGGAACCAACCTTTGAATCCCAATGGTTGCTTTGTTGTTAGACACCCACCCATATCAAGAATCCCATTGTCATCACCAATTATGGGTAAAAATAGATTACTCTTAATTAGGTAATTCAATGAATCAATAATTTTTATTAATCTTGATAGGATAATATAAAAAATTGTATGCCTTGGCCTAAGAAAATATCTTTGATGAGATGTTAGTATCTTTATTACTAATATATTTTTCAATTGGAAATATCACTTATTTAAAGGTAGAATATTAAGACTCGGTGAATCCTTTCATAAATTATCCATGTATAACATGTAATACATTCACCTAGGGACTCTACTAACCAAAAGGCCTATTAGCCTACAAGAAGGATTTGAGCAAGGTCTATATATTGAGGAAATTCAAGCTAAAATCCTTTTGATTTTCTTTAATTATCCTTAAGAAGAAGAAAAGGTAGATTTGTAACCAAACATACCTTACCAATTTATAGGACTTAATCCACTCATCATAATCATAGATTTCACCCTAACATACACATGATCAATCCCAAAGATTATACATTTCCATTATGGAATAATAGTAGCTCATAAAATATCCAATTTTGAAGTTATATTCCATAGTAGACCCTTAAAACACTTCTATTTTTTATAAGTAAAAATTTAGTCACTCTTATTGACCACATCTAGGATGTAGCTAATATTTTATTAATATGTCATATTACAAAATTTTATGTATCTATCAAGCCACTCATAACATCCTTCAAAATAAAATAATTACATTAATATAGAAGTCTACAACAAGGATTTATACATAATTAGGATTGGTTTGGTCACTAATTATATACAACTAATTTTAAGAGAAGGTACATAACATACCTCTATCGTAAAATGTCGAGTTAGTATAAAAAGAGTTCCTATAGATTCTATATTAGGATTTAGTATTAGGTTCAAAAGGAATCAAGAGAGAATGGCAATAGAAGTTCATCTTCTTGCAAGTATGGAATTTTTGTATTATCTTAAATATTTTAACCCAAAGGCTTCTATGAATATATAATCCGGTTGAGAATGTGACTCAAATTTACGGGCTTGATCGATTTCCTGGAGCAGTTGTGTTTTTCCTCCTTCATCGGCCAGAGTTAAGTCGTTGGTTTTCAAGTTTTTCTAACTAAAATTGCGGGGTTCTAAAGTTTCATAACCTCTCGACTTAACGACTATGAAGTGAGGGCGATCCCTTTGTTGTCGACATGTCACGAGTTTTGAGAACTTCACAACCTCGAACATGAGGTTTGAAAGTTTGGGTTTTGAGTGACAGAGTGATCCCTTTGCTGTCGGCGAGTGGTGGGTTTTGGGAACTTCACAACCTCTGACATGAGGTTTTGAAGTTCAGGTTTTCAAGGATATAGAGACTTGGAAGCTGACGGATGTGGGGACCACTTGGATGGTGGATCATGATGAAGGCCAACAAGTGGTGATGATGTGGAGGACATATGACATGTGGGCCCATGTGCTCAATGAACATTGGTGAGATGGTAATGAGTCTCTTTGACTGGGTGACATGGTGTTAGGTGGATAACCCTAACTTCAACGATGGAGATTTGTTTGAATTCTTATCCGACAACTAGAATTAGATGTTGGATGATGGCATGTGGCAAGAGGTGTAACCCTAAAGGGGTGTGGTAGTTGAAGAGTCGAATGAGAGTGGTGGTTGTTGGACTGGCTGTGAAGTTGTGTAGCCAAGAGAGAGATGAATCTTGTAGAAGGTGAATGTTGAGCGGTTGTGTGATAGCGAGGCCGAGAGGTTGGTGGTTGGGCCATGAGGTTGTGTAGCCAAAAGAGATGTCTCTCGCTGAGAGAGGTAGTCGAGATGGGTTATGCTGCCTGATTGTCTCCAAAATGGAACAAGATGTAAACTTTGTAAAGGCCATGAGCCTAAATTGTATTGTAACTGTATTTTGTTGTTGAATAATACAATGGTGATCTGGGCTTTTGGAGTGGGGTTTTTTACCTGTAATGGTTTTCCCCATGTATATTTGTGTGTTCATGTCTTTTGTTTCATCTTTCATGGTTTTTGGTTTTGTTTGTTGAATTTGTTAATGGTCTTGTTGAAACTAGTTGATTGCACGTGTTTCTCTCAAAAGGATTAATGTGGGAAATGAACTATGTTTGATTCTGCTTTATGGCATAGTAGTACGTGTCTTTGAGGTAATCTAATGAAATAAGGTTACTGAAGGCACTACTGATCTCATATGACCTTTTTGAGATGACTAACCATTTTCCCAACAAGTGGTATCAAAGCCTTCTTCTGGGATGTGTTTCTTCCTAGTGAGTTGTTGGTTCTGGGTATTCCTTCTGTGAAGATTTATTAGTCTGTCAGGCTTGAGGAAATCTAGAGGAATCAACTGATGTTTTTGATCCTTTGGTGAGTGGAAGTTCTTTCTTTTCTATTTAAGTTTCTATGACAACACTCAACATGGAAGATGATGAAAAATAGAGAAACTTGAGTTGGTCATATTGAAATGATGTGGCCTGAAGCTTGTGAGTTGGCAGTGGTATAATCCTGATGCATGGGGTGGAATTTTTTGCTTTGTGGCTGTGTTGCAACAAAAAGCTTTCATATTGGGTGTCTGTGTGAGGGGCTCCTTGATGATATGGAGAATTTTGGGTTGTTGTTCAGTCATGGAGTAATGTGCTTATGCTGGGTGTTTATCCTGGTATTGGAAGGCATAGTTTTATGGAACCCTGATTGCATGTAGGCTATGGATTTAATCATTGGATGGTTTGGAAGCTTTTGAAATGGCCTGTATCTCTCTCGAATGCATGTACATGTAGGTGGTTTTGGAGTTGGCTTGAAATGGGCTTGGATTTCCTAAATTGTTGTTTCCTTTTAAGGATGGTTTGTACTTTCATGGCTTTGTGGTTTTGAAAGTTTTACACGATCAAGCAAAAAATGTATTATGTGGAGTTGTTAAGCTATTTTCCAGACCTTGGATTTTGGGGTGTGACTAGATGAGATAGTTGTAGTTTGGCATGGTAAGAGGAGGTGAGATGACTTCTCTACATGAAAGTGTTGGTATGTGATTTGTCACTCAACATTCTTGTGGTGGTGCTTGGCGGTTTCCTAGACTATGGTGCTCATTGTGGACATGATTGGAAAATTAGATCTGAGCTTGGTCTGGTGCTTGAGTCAAGTTGTCTACATTGTTATTCTCATTGAGATCTTAGTTTTGCAATTTCTAATGTGATAATAGATTTGCATGCTTCATTGATTGAATTTACAAGTTGAGCAATGTTGTGGGTTGTCTTTACCTACATGTTTGTTGTGGGACAACTTGGAAGTGGACTGCCAATATCCACGAGGTTTGATTCTGTGTTGGTGCAAATTTGTTAGTTGGCCTTGTCTCTGGTCACTTGTGCCTTAGCATGGTTGCTTCTAGATGAGAGGAAGGATGACATTGAGTACTTAAATAGTCGACTATGGGGACTTGTAGTGTGTGTATCACGATGTCATGAAGAGCTTGATATTAATTTTAGTGTAATCTTTTGATACTGATGGTGTTGTATGCTTGGTTTGGAGATCTTGGTGTTGCTTGGCATTGTTGTTAGATGGACATGTTGTTGATTGGACCTAGATATTTTTTAGATTAGCAAATGTTTGGTCATGATGCTTGGAGAGCTCGGGTGTCATGGTTCAATGGGAGCTTTAGTAGTGACTTGTATTCATCACTTGGAGGTGAATGATCTTCTTTAGTGTTGCAAATGTTACTAGGAGGAACTCTTAGATCATGTTGTTGTAGAATGGTTCTTTCGCATTTGCATTGACACTATTTGAGGATGTGTAACATCTTGGAACCATGCAGGAGTCTTGGAGTCTTTGGTTGAGGTGTTGGTGGTGCTTGACAGGTGATGTTGGTTTAGAGTTTGTTGTCTATCATGTCATGGTATACTCTTGATTGCACATTAGAGTGTTGGCATGATGCATTGTTCTTGAGACCATGATATGTCCACTTGAAGCATGGGATCTCCTAAGGGGGATGGTAAGATCATGATGTCATGATACGTTCCTAGTTCAGATGATTGGAGCTTAGACAATGGTCTGGTAAATTCTTTTTATGTATTGGGTGCATTGGTCATATGCTTGAGAACTTCATGATAGTGTAGTGATGTATTTGGAGTTTAGCATGATATGATCATTTGTAGGTGTTCATGGATACATGGAGAATAAGGTGAGGCTGTAATTCTCTTGAGATGAGAGAAGTGTTGTTGATGGTTACTCTTGATTAAGATTTTAGCAAAAAGTCTGATGAGCCTACAACTTGGTTGGACGTGAGTTCAACAGAGACTATTGAGGAGATTTCTCTTGGAGAAGTCATGATGGCTTGCATATCTTAGAGGAGCATTCTCATTCCCCAATCTTGGTCTACTCGATAGTTTATTGCTTGAGAGGTATTTCCCATTGTCTCTCTTAGGAATTTTATGCTTTCTTTCATGGATATGGATCTTGAGCTACTATTAGATGATTCTAAAGGATTCATTGTGAGAGATGGATAGATGGTTATCTCCTTATTCATTGTGATTACTTTCATTGATGTTGAGTTTAGGAGATGAATTGGGCATATTTCTTGAGATGGGAAATGGAGTAGTTTGATCTTCTTGGAGAAGCTTACATCCATATAATTACATGACATATATGTTGTGTTTGATCTTGGTGATTGAACGGTTGGGTGTTGTTAAGGCTTTTATCTTGGGGTTTTGAAGGAGATCTTACTTGACATAGTTGGCATTTAGAGTTGTATGTAGAAGGATTTTCTATAGGTATATGATGTGCAGACTTTTCTCTCTGTGGTCTTGGTTATGGAGACTTGTGGTGAGGGTTTTACAGATTGTGCATGTCATTGCAGATGGTTCCTTGAAACTACATGTTTACACTTTCTATGCTATGTTTTTGGTAGACTCGTTATGCCTTGATTTTTTACATTTGGCATTATCCATGCAGTGGGAGTTGTTGGATGTGTTTTGTCTTCTTTGACTAGTTGGCACTTGGAGCTTGTATTTATTGTTGATGGGTTGGCTATGTAAGTGGCATGAGTTTGTTGATGTTGATACCATGGAGGTATGTGTGATTGGATGGATTAGCACTTGTTGTGGGTGCTATTTTTAGTCGCATGGGTTGATCAGTTGGATGGGAGCAGTCATTTTTCTGGTTGTTGTTCTAGCTAATGTTCTATCTTGTTTTCTAGAGGATAACTTCACAGTTATGTTCAAATTGAAGCTTTGAAGTTTATATTGCTTTTGTATAGCTTGTGAGCATAATGGAGTGGTGGTAGTGTTGAATCCCTTGTCATATGTTGGATCAGATGCTTGTGTTCTTGAGACTGGTGCATATATGCCTTAGCTCATTCCTTTTCCTATGGTGGATGGCTGGAATATTACCTGAGTTGGTGGACATCTTGGATGTCATTGAAGGTGTCTTGGTTGGAGTGCAGAAGCATTGTTTAAGATTCATGAGTTTTCTTTGGAAGGATCTAGTAAGTTCTTCGTCGAGTGGGAGAATGTTGAGAAATGTGACTCAAATTTACTGGCTTGATTGACTTCCTAGAGCAGTTGTGTTTTTCCTTCTTCATTGGCCTAAGTTAAGTCGTTGGTTTTCAATTTTTTCTAACTAAAGTTTGAGTTTTGAGCGATAGAGTGATCCCTTTGTTGTTAGTGAGTCGCAAGTTATGGGAACTTCACAACCTCCAACATGAGGTTTTGAAGTTTGGGTTTTTAGTGATATAGCGACTTGGAAGCCGATGAATGTGGGGATCACTTGGATGGTGGATAGTGATGAAGGCCAACAGGTGGAGATGACATGGAGGATAGATGGAATGTGGGCCCATGTGCTCGATGAACATCGGTGAGACGGTAATGAATGTCTCTTTGATTGGGCGATATGGTGCTAAATGGATAACCCTAACTTTGATGATGGAGATTCATTCAACTGCTTATCTAACGACCAAAATTAGTTGTTGGATGATGGCATGTGGCTTGAGGCATAACCCTAAAGGGGTATGGTAGTTGAAGAGTCGAATGAGAGTGAGGGTCACCAGACTAGCCATAAGGCGGGATAACCAAGAGAGAGATGAATCTTGCAGAAGGTGAATGCTAAGCGGTTGTGTGACAGAGAGGCTGAGAGGCCGGTGGTTAGGCCATGAGGCTGTGTAGCCAAAAGAGATGTCTCTCATTGAGAGAGGTAGTCGAGATGGGTTATGCTGCCGGATTGTCTCCAGAATGGAACAAGATGCAAAATCTGTAAAGGCCATGAGCCTGAATTGTATTGTAACTATATTTTGTTGCTGAATAATACAATGGTGATTTGGGATTTTGGAATGTGGGGTTTTTTACTTGTAAGGGTTTTCCCAACGTATATCTATGTGTTCATGTCTTTTGTTTCATCTTTCAAGGTTGTTGGTTTTTTTTGTTGAATTTGTTAATGGTGTTGTTGAAACTAGTTGATTGCGTGAGTTTCTCTCAAAAGGATTAATGTGGGAAATGAACTATGTCTGATTCTGCTTTATGGCATAGTAGTACGTGTCTTTGAGGAAATCTAATGGAATAAGGTTACTGAAGGCACTATTGATCTCAGATGCCCTTTATGAGATGACCGACCATTTTCCCAACAAATCCATAGGGGGAATGCTCTATTTTTTTATGAAAATAATGTAATTTCAAAAAATAGCCTCATCCAAGTTAGAAAGTTATCCCCAAGGCCTACAATACCCTTATTTCCTAAGATCTATAACCATATGAAAATCCCTACTCTTGTTTTGGCTCCAATAATGAATTTGATATCCAAGTTTCCTTGGGTCATATCACAAAACATAAAATAGTTAGGACAAGTCAATGAAATGATGAGAAACATCACAAATAAGATAATAGCCATGAAAAGGAAATAAGCTCAAAATTATCCAAGACATGTTGACATTTCATGCCACCCCTTGATGACCCATCATTGATAACCAATTTGAGATATCCTACATGGGCCAACTTGCATGAATTCTCCTTCCTTCAAAAAATTGGCTAATTCTTGAAGTGTTTCAAGATTTTAGGTTTTTGCTTCCCTCTCTACTCGCATGTCTTCTTCATCGCCCCCACTCCTTCTCCTTTGCCTTCCATTTTTTGCTAAGTGTTTCAGGTTTCGACCATCAGCCTTACCCTTTAACCCGTACCACTTTCCTTTGGTAAGCTATAATCCTTACCCCTGATCATCAAAGTCCCGAGGATGATTGTCAAGATTTGTGCAAGTCTTTACTTGTTAGACTTCGGGGATTGGGCTTCCACCTTTCAGTTTTGGTAAGTCATAAGCCTACCATTCAACCTTCGAAGCCCAATCAAAGGCATTTTAGGATTTTTCCAAGTCTTGGTTTGTCAGACTTTAGGGGTTGGTCTTCCCTCTTACTACTTTCATCTTTTCATCATAGGAAGTAAGCCTTCCTCCCAATCCCCGATCCTCAAAATGCCCTTTTGCCTTAGCTTTTTCTTATGTTCGACTATTGACTTTCTACTACCTATTTTCCGTCCCTTACATAACAACTCATGTCATTAACATTGTGTGTCAACCGACCCCAACATCCTAGTCTTATCGATCATATCTCATTTTAAATATTTGATTAAATCTTAAGTTGTGTGGGTTACGAGATATTAATGCATTATGTCCAATATGTTAAGCCCTGGGTCTAAAAGTCCTAAATTTGGTTAAGTCTTGAAGTCGTTGGTCTTTTGGTCAGTTCTCCAAACTTTGTCGATCACCGCCTAGGTTGTCATAACCTTTCCTACTCCAGACGTATCACATAGGGTTCATCTTTGCAAAGTTATAAAGTGTGTCAGTGTCTATAAATGTTGTCTTAACCTTCGAAGCCTTGTCTAAGTAAAGTTGAGTCATTTGAGAGTTTTGCTCAAGTTTGGAAACTTACATCGATCTCCAAAAAAGTTATCTAAACTTTCTCTTTCTCCACTTGATGATGATAAAAGTGATAAAGATAAAGGGTTTTTAGTGTTTCATATTGGTTTCAAAACACTTGTCTGCCCTAATAAGGTTCTTAAAACTTTTCTTTTTCCAATCAACCCATTCATTTCCTAGGCAATGGCCCTAACTTAAGTTAAGACTTGGAGCACGTGCTTAAATATATTTAAGAGAAGCTCGGCTTGGTACCACTCAATAGGTGTTCATTTTTCATTGGTCCCCACCATCCTATATAGAATAAAATATTCACAAAAATAAAAGTGTGGGATAACGGGAAGGTGCCACATGTCCAACTTTCAAAGTGGACCCTACAAGATTTCAAGCAATGATGGTGGTAGCCCCATGATTTGAGGGTCCTTATTGAGCTATGTGGAGCAATCATGGTCATTCCCCACCATCCCGTGGGGCATATCTTTAAAGACCTTGGTTGACTATAGGATTGTGAGAGGATGACGCATGTTCATGAAAGGAATGCGATGTGAGAGGAGCTTGTGATGGTCATTGATCATATATCTGATGATGATCAAATGACTATGTTTTAAACTTCTATTGGTGTTGTGATCTTAGGTGTCCATCCACAATCTAACAATTCATTTTCAAACTCTAATGGATAAGCATGTTGTATTCACAGGAGGATCTAGAGTAATGACACAACTGCATTTTCAATAATCAGATCAAATCCGATCAGCTCCAGATTGATTTTTTTCTCTTCTCCCATAATGCATTGATGGCTATGGATGTACAAATATTCTTCTGTGTGTTGTAGGTGGAATTATCTTGCTAGGACATGATTTATTAATGGATTTCCTCAAGGTCCTAAGTCTACATTCATGAAGCTATGATGGAATGTTTTCTTGTGTTGTCAGAGCCTTTATGACAAGGGTATGGTGTGCAGGTCTTGGCTTCTCCAGGCTCTCTTTCTGGCACACATTTCATGAGTAGATCTTTCCTTGATCATATATCCTTGACTACTAACCCTAGTTGGGTTAGGGTTTAGTTGTATTCATCTAAGTTATGCCTAAACTATAAAAACAACACTTGTATTCATTTCAAGGGTTCTCCTTTTGGACTCCTCTCACAATTTTATTTTGCAGACACTGTATCTCTACATTTTTCCATTGTAAAGTCTAGATTTATGCCTTATATTAATGATATTTAGCTATTGCCATAGCTGTTTTCTTGCATGTTTGAATAAAACTTCTTACCTTCATGTTTGAATGTGTATTTTAGTTTATTTATTAATGTATTGATCAATTTGAAGCAATGAAGAAACAAATTCTATCTTGGTGTATCACCTTCCTTTCATTTCATGTTCTCTTTCTATCCCTTTTCCTTGTGAGTTGTTAGAGTAAAGTAGTGATAGGTTTTTCATGTGTTGGGTTAGACCAATAGATTTGCACTTAGATTAAAAGAGGAATTCAGCCTTCTCCAAAGACTCAACCTCATTCATGCAAGGTCCTACACCTTGAAGTTGTTTCCATTGTGTCATTAGAACACTAAATTCCTTATTCAGTAGGGTGCAATTTTATGTGACAACAATTTTTGGCACGCCCAGTGGGACAAGAAGAAATTTCACTTCATCTTGTTGAGAGAGTGGTGTTGCTCTCAACATTTTGGCCTTGAAGAGGCACTCAAATAAAGTACCTTGCGACTGTCCATTCAAAGGAGGACTCCATCAAATTTGGTGACTCGAGTTGCTGCCCAAAACTTCTGGTTACAAGGTGGACCTATACATTCATGCCCAAAATTCAAACAAGAGCATCTTTTAGAGGTATTTATCAATATACTCAACTACCATCTTTACCATCTTTTGCTTCTAGAAGAAGAAGAAATGCTAGATAGTCTTTATCACCTATTAGGAGAAATAAAAGCTCAAGTCCATCTCCTAGAGCTTAATGTATGCCACCTATGGGTAGATTTTCCCAAGCTAGAACATTTGCTACTCATACATACAAAAATTTATTCCACATGGATTTACCCAGAAATCAACCTTTTGTATCTTTTAGTGGTACCAGTCAATGCCCTCAAAAGCATTCCCCATTTCATTGGTGAAACATCCACAACTCCAGAAGATCACATCATATATGTGGCAAATATATGCTCAATGAATGATGTAACAAAGGATAATGTGGATGTTAGGTTGCTTTCCACTTCTCTTAAGGGTAAAGCATTGTAGTGGTATAGAGGATTGCCACCCACCTCCATTCACAATTGGGATGAGTTAGGTGAGAAATTATGCAAGCATTTTGAGGAAAAAAGTGACCACTTATCCCTAATATAATTTAATTGAAAATGATAACCTCATGAATTCATGAGTGACTTCAATTACAAATTTTAGAAGACGAGATAAAATCCCTACCTTGGTGAAGCCTTCTCCCGAGTATGCTTTCCTATATTTCTTAAGGGCTCCTAACAATGATGTAGCTATTATGATTCAATCAATGGGTGGTTTTACCTTACTTGGAGCATATGAACTTGTCATAAGGGAAGAAAATGATTAAATACAGGCTAGAAAGATAGATCCTAGGCCATAATGCCTTTATTCCCAGAGCTTTCTTCACAGCTAACAGTGGCTCCTATCCCGATGGCTCCTATTTTGGTGGTTTCTACAAGCCAACCTTCTACTTTTGCTACACTTCAAAAATATTGGGGCACCTTGCTCTAAAGTATGAATAATGAGTTAGTATCGATGAAGAGACAATGAACCTAAAATAATAGGCCTTATCAACCTCAGAGTTAGGGTTATCAACAAAATAGGCCACCTTATCAAGGACAAAATCAATGGAATCATACTAAGCCCATGAATAACATACACCAACCTTCTACCAGCACTACTAAGGCTTTGGTCCTAGTGCAAAATAATCTAACACAAGAGTAGGAGTAGTGTTACCCTTGTGAGCAAGCTCATAATCAAAATGCTTTCCAAAATGGAGAGTTTGTACAAACTCTAGTGGTTCAAAATGAAACCTCTACTTCAGGGCAACAATTTGGTACAAACCAAATAACTTCTAGTAATCAAAATCATGCACATGAGGGCTCCTCATTATTCAATTGGCATCAAGAAGATTTATATGGTGCAAATCCAGTAGCTATTGATACAATAGCTTAGAATATAATATCAAAGAAAAGAGCAATGGAGGGTGGTACATCTTCCATGGTTGGGCAATCAACAATTTCTCAACAACCTCAACAAAGTGCAAATGTTGGCCCAACAAGTAGAACAAAAGATGTTCCACAATCAAATCAGCCTACTAGTAGGCCTAAACAAGCAATGGAACAACCTAAGATCACCCAAGCAACTAGAACAAACCTTGCGATTCCAAAGGTTTATTCTAAAACCAATCACCTTACTTTCAACATAGTGGATCAAATGAAGAAAGCCAATATGAATGTTACTATGTGGGAGGCTCAATCCATTCTATCACAAATGGATTTGCTACAACAAGATTTAAAGAACATAAACAAATGAGTGATGTATAAGAAAAGGAGCAGACTAGTCGATCAAGAATCCTAGTGCAACCCAAAGAGGAAGGGAACTCTAACAAAATCAATAAGCCAGCTCCCTTCTATCTTTCTCTAGTTATTGGAAATCATATAGTGCATAATTGTATTATAGATTCAGGGGCTAGTAGTTCTGTTATGCCCAAGGTAATTGTTGATCTCCTTGGTATTAAATATGAACTTGTGACAAAGGGAGTCTTACAACTGGATGGCACTGCTGTCAAAATAGTGGGAGTGATTAAGAACCTAAAATTGACTTCGCATGCATGCCCTGGCTGTGACGTGTTACAAGATATTTCAATCATAGACCTCCCTACTCATTTTTGCATTTGTTTGTCTAGAGATTTCACTACTAAGATAGATGGATACTTATTTGCTAATTGGTCTCACATGTTATTTAGAACTAGATATGGTACTAAAGCAACCATCAAATCTGAGCCCATAGCAAAGGATCATCTAGATGATCCTTACACCCCTAGTCCAATAAACATGAATTGTACATTGCATGACCGAAAGGAGGAGTGTTCTATTCATGAGCTTGTCAATCCTATAGAGGAGGTACCTAATTATTTGTTGGATGAATGGGGAAATACTTTACAATTTGACCCATTAACTATTGTTGAAGTGGAGATTGGTCTTGGCACCTATTGCATTCATGAGGAAAATGCTACTATCCCTAATCTCATAAAAACTCAAGAGGATCTAGGGGGATTGTGGTAGATATTTTTTGATGGTCCTAAAAATAAGAATGGTGTTGGTGCTGGTGTAATGTTGGTATCTACAAGAAAGGAGAAATAATACCTCTCTTTCAGGCTTCAATTTAGTTGCACTAACAATGTGGCCGAGTATGAAGCACTAATCCAAGGTCTCCAACTTGCACAAAAAAGGAGCATCAAATTGTTACAAGTTTTTGGTGATAGTGAATTAGTTGTCCATCAGGTTAGATCTCAAAGCTCAACCAAGAATAACCCGCTTAAATCCTACAAACACAGGGTTTGGGGTTTGATAGAGGGCTTTGAGGATTTTAACATCCAAACAACTCTAATGAATCAAAATAAACATGTTGATAGACTTACAACAATTGGTGCTTAGTTTGACATACCAACACATATTGTAAGCAAAAAGGAGTAGCATATTAGGCTTATTGTGAGGCCTACTATTCCAGATAATCAAGATCACTGGTAGGTCTTTGAAAGTGACCATCTAAGATAGTGAATTTTCTATGAGTAGGTAGAATTTTCTAAAAAAATCAATCTAAGCTACAAAATCAATATGATGGTCTGATTGTGCATCTGAGTAGCAACAAGCTACTAAATGATCTCATCACCCTTGAAGGCATCTTCAACCTTGATGATCAATTAAAGTAGAAAAGGATGAAATTAGCTGCAAAGAAGGGTGACTTCAGGCCATTAGAGATTTTAGAAGGAAATTCTTCGAACTTGGGAAAGGTAAGCTCTATTACTGAACATAAAGTTTTCATAGTCTTTGCAATAGATACAATGATGTAGTTGCTTGGAATTATAAATACCTAAATAGTTTTAACCCAGGCCTTGCACAACATACCATTGCATTAGATCCACATGCCAAACATACAAGGCAAAGCAAAGGCCTATAAAACCTAAACTTGAGCATTTGATGAGAAAAGAGTTGGCCAAATTGATTGAGGCTAGAATCATTTTTCCCATCAAGCATTCTTCATGGGTGAAAAACTTAGTGCATGTTAGAAAAAAGAATGGGGAATAAGGATTTGTGTAGATTTTAGGGATCTAAATAGAGCCTCCTTAAAGGATCATCATCCCCTCCCCTTCATGGAGGAGGTTTTACAAAGAGTTAGTGGGTCAAAAAGATTTTTTTCTTGGATGGTTACTCAGGCTATAATCAAATTCTAGTCCAAGAATTTGATCAACATAAGACAACATTTATCACAAAGTGGGGCACCTATGCTTATTGTAAAATTCCTTTTGGTCTAACTAATGTAGGTGCCTCTTTCCAAAGAACCATGGATATGGCATTTCAAGGCATGCTTAAATAGTTTGATTTGGTCTACTTGGATGATATCACAGTGTTTTCAAGACATGCAAAAGATCATTTTAGTCACCTTGAGTAGGTATTTTAGAAATGCAAGGAATATGGTATTTCCCTAAATCTAAATAAGTGTGTCTTTACTACTGACCAAGGTAAATTACTTGGACACATTGTTTCAAAGGATGGCTTGGTCATTGATCCTACAAGGGTAAAATCTATTTTGGCAATCCCACTTCCTAGTCACAAGAAGGGATTACAAAGTTTATTGGGCACAATTAACTTTGTGAGGAGGTTCATCTCAAATATTTTTTCTTTAGTAAATCTTCTTACCTCTATGCTTAAGAAAAAGATGGTCTTCAAATGGACCAAAGAAGGTAAGGATAGCTTTGAGACTATCAAACAAGAAATTTCTCAAGCTCCCACTCTTGTCAATCCTAATTATGATAAGGATTTCATTATTTAAAATTTTAGAGGTGAAAAGAATATATCAATTGTCCTAACCTAGCTAAATAAAGAAAATCTAGAGCAACCCATTACTTTCTTTAGTGAAGGGCTTAAAGATTATGCAGTCAAGTATAACTATATTGAAAATCAAGCTCTGCTACTGTTAGGCATTGAAAAAATTTAGACACAAGATGTCTAACAACAAGATATGGCTAATGGTGCCCCATGCCAATGTTAAGGAGTTCCTGTTAAGCAGAGATATCAATGATAAAAGGGCTAGATGGATCACAAAGGTGATGGAATATGATGTTGACATCAAAATCACCAAGATGGTGAGATGCAAAGGGTTGTGTGAGCAACTTTTCATGGTGCTTGAGACTCCTATAGAGGTTACCCTTGTGTTACAGGAACAACAAGCACCCAACATTGATTCTAATAGCAGCTAGGTGAATGAAATGACTACCTTTTTGCAAGAAGGTGGGTATCCTCCAGGTCTAGATAGAACCAAAAGAAGACAATTTATATTATATTCCATTCCCTATGTCATAGTGGATGGAATACTTCTTAGAAAGGATTTTAATGGTGTCCTATTAAGATGCATGTAGAGGTAGATCAAGTCAGTAGAATGTTAGAAGAATTCTATGATGGCTCTTCAAGTGGCCATTTTTTTGCAAGGACTACTATTGTAATGATCATGAGGATTGGTTATTAATGACCCCCTTATTCAATGATGCTCACAAATGGGTGAGAAATTGCAAGAAGTGTGCTTTCTTTTCTAGAAAGAAAAGGTTGCTTGAACTCCCTCTTCATCCCATTTAGGTTGATCAACCATTTACACAGTGGGGTTTTGATTTTATCAGCATGATAAATCCACCATCAAGTGTTGGTCATAAATGGATTTTGACAACCACATACTATTTCACCAGGTCGATAGAGGCAGTTTCCTTGAAGGATGCCACTAATGCTTCAGTTTTGGAATTCCTTGATGGAATTATTACAAGGTTTGGCACTCCTACCATCATTTCAGATAACGCCAAGGATTTTACTAGTGCTCATATCCTTGATTGGGAAATTAGGCATCGTATTTACTTGAAGGCCTCATGTAATTATTACCCTTAGGGAAATGGTCTGGTTAAGTCTTCAAATAAAAATCTTATTAGGATTATCAAGAGGACCATTGAGGACAATCAAAGAGTATGGCATAGCAAACTAAAGATGACCCTTTGGGCTGATAGAATTACTCCTAAAAGAGAAATTGGTAATTATCCTTTCATGCTAGTTTATGGAAGGGAGGCTAGGTTACCATTATCATTGGATCTACCTTCCCTTGAGTTGGAACATCAACTAGAGTTAGAAGGAAATGATGCTATGATAGTAAGGTTGGCTAAGCTTTTGGAATTGGAGGAGACAAGGAACGAATCTATGAAGTCATAAAATCTCATCAAGCATAGGTTAAAAGAAGCTTTTACAAAAGAACAGTCCAAAGGGTGTTCCAAGAAGGAGATCTAGTATTGAAATGGGATGCAGACAAAGCCAAAGTTGGAAGACATTCCAAATTTGATGCTATTTGTAGTGGCCCGTATGTCATCACTAGCTACAAGGAGGCCAATGCATTCCATCTTTCTATGTTGGATGATGAGTTCTTCCAATTTCAATCAATGGGATTCACCTCAAACCTTATTTTTGAAGGTTTTTAAGTTTCATGTACATATTAGTTAGTTGTTTTATTTTCCATGAAGTGTATTTGCACACCCTGCATTCTCCTTAAGGGAATGTATGTTCCTAGATTTCTTTCTTTTCTCCAAGTACAGACTTGCACATGCTTTGTTTTTCCCTTGGGAGGCCCAATTTTGTAAATCCCCTCATGACTCTATGCCCAATGGATTGATAAGGCCCTTGGATTCATGATTAGAAGACAATCATCCTACAGAAATTACCAAAAATGTTAACATTTCATGTCAACCCTTGATGACCCATCATAGATAACCGATCTGAGAGATCCTACATGGGCCAACTTGCATGAATTCTCCTTCCTTCAAAAAATTGGCTAATTCTTGAAGTATTTTGAGCTTTTGAGTTTTCGCTTCCCTATCTACTCACACGCCTTCTTCATAGCTCTTGCTCCTTCTTTTCCTCCCATTTTTTGCTAAGTGTTTTGGGTTTCGGCCATCGAACTTACTCTTTAACCCTTACCACTTTCATTTAGTAAGTTGTAAGCCTTACCCCCAATCACCGAAGTCCCAAGGATGATTTTCAAGATTTTTCTAAGTGTTGAATTGTCGAACTTCGCGGATCGAGCTTCCACCTTTCAGTTCTAGTAAGTCGTAAGCCTACCATTTGACCTCTGAAGCCCAATCAAGGGCATTTTAGGATTTGTCCAAGACTTGATTTCTTAGACTTCAGGGTTCGATCTTCCCTCTTACTGCTTTCATCTTTTTTATTATAGGAAGTAAGCCTTCCTACCGATCCTCGAAATGAATTTTTTCCTCAGCTCTTTCTTATGTTTTATTGTTGACTTGCTATTGCTTGTTTCTAGTCCCTTAAGTAACAAATCATGTCATTAACACTGTGTGTTGACTGGCCCCAACATCTTATTCTTACTAGTCATATCCTGTTTGAAATATTTGATTAAATCTTAAGTCGTGTGGGTTATGAGATATTAATGCATTATGTCCAATACTTTAAGTCCTAGGTCTAAAAGTCCTAAATTTGGCTAAGTCTTGAAGTCATTGGTCTTTTGTTTAGTTCTCAAAACTTTTTTGGTCGCTGCTTAGGTTTTCATAACCTTTCCTACTCCTGATGTATCACACAAGGTCATCTTTGTAAAGTTCTAAAGTGTGTCGGTGACTATAAATGTTGTCTTAACCTTCAAAGCATTGTTTAAGTAAAGTTGAGTCATTTTGGAGTTTTGCTCAAGTTTGGAAACTTGCGTTGATTTCTGATAAAGTTGTCTAAACATTCTCTTTCTCGGCTCAATTATGATAAAAGTGATAAATATTAAAGGGTTTTTGGTGTTTCATATTGGTTTCAAAACCCTTTCGACTGCCAAGGTTTATAAAACTTTTCTTTTGCTGATCAACCCATTCATTTCCTAGGATATGGCCCCAAATTAAGTGAAGACTTGTTGCACATGCTTAAATTTCTTTTAGGGAAGCTCAGCCTAGTCCCACTCGATAGGTGTTCATTTTTCATTGGTCCCCACCATTTCATATAGAATAAAATATTTATAAAAATAAAAGTGTGGGATAGCGGGAAGGTGCCACGTGTCCAACTTTCAAATTGGACCCTATAAGATTTCAAGCAACGATGGTGGTGGGCCCATGATTTGAGGGTCCTTATTGAGCTACGTGGAACAATCATGGCCATTCCCCACCATCCTATGGGCCATATCTTTGAAGACCTTGGTTGACTGTGGGATTATAGGAGGATGACACGTATTCATGAAAGGAATGCGATGTGAGGGGAGTTCATGATGGTCATTGATCATATATCTTATGATGATCAAATGAATATGTTTTAAACTTCTATTGGGGTTGTGATCTTAGGCATCCATCCACAATCTACTGATCTATTTTCAAATTCCAATGGATAAGCACACTGTATTCGTAGGAGGACTTAGAGTAACATTTGGCACAACTGCATTTTCAACAACCAAATCAAATCCAATTGGCTTTGGATTGATTTTTTGCTCTTCTCCCATACTGCATTGATGGCTAGGGTAATGTAGATATCTTTTGTGTGTTGTACGTGGAATTCTCTTGTTAGGACATGATTTAGCCGAGAATTTACTGGGGGTCCTAGGTCTACATTCATGAAGTTATGATGGAATGTTTTCTCATGTTGTGTGAGCATTTATGGAAAGGGTATGGCATGTAGGTCTTGGCTTCTCCAAGCTCTCTTTCTGGTGTGGATTTCATGAGCAGATCTTTCCTTTATCATATCTCCTTGACTACTAACCCTAGTTGGATTAGGGTTTAGTTGTAATCATCTAAGTTATGCCTGAACTATAAAAGAAACACTTATATTCATTTCAAAGGTTCTTTTGGGCTCCTCTCATATTTTTATTTTGTAGATGTTGTATCTCTACATTCTTCCATTGTAAAGTTTGGCTTTATGCCTTATATTAATGAAATTTAGCTATTGTCATAGCTATTTTCTTGCATTTTTGAGTAAAAATTCTTACCTTCATGTTTGAATTTTTGTTTTAGTTGATTTGTTAATGTATTGAGAAATTTGAAGTAAAGAAGAAACAAATTATATCTTGGTGTATCACCTTCCTTTCATTTCATGTTCTCTTTCTATCCCTTTTCCTTGTGAGTTGTTAGAGTAGAGTAGTGATAGGGTTTTCATGTGCTGGATTAGACCAACATATTTGTACTTAGATTAGAAGAGGAAGCTGACATTCTCCAGAGATTCAACCTCATGCAAGGTTCCACTCCTCGAGGTTGTTTCCATTATGTCATTGGAACATTAAACTCCTTGTTCAGTAGGGTAAAATTCTATGTAGCAACAATACCTTACTACCAAAACAATCAAGGGAATTAGAAAAATCATCACCCAATACATACACAAGTGTCCCTTTGACCCCTAAAATTCTTAAATAGTTCATACAAGACCATTTTAATAAGCTCAAGGTATTCAAAAATCCACTAGAGCAATAATTCATGTTCAAAATCATTTGGTTGAGGAGCAAAGTTCACTAAGTCATTCCTAAAGTTTGACTCCTATTAGTTCAATAAATAATAGCCACATATAATATAATGCCCATTAAAAAAGCTTAGGGAGTTACATAAGCTTAAGAACCTACTTTTCTTTTGGAAACCTAATTTTCAAAGAGAATGGTGGTTTTTGTATATTTAATGAAAGTTCACAAGTTACAACAAAGCCTTAATACAATATGATTACTTCACAAGAGAAAATAAGAGATCCATGTATTGGATACCAAACTTAAAACTCCAATATATTAGAGAAAACACTCACCATCCATGAACAAGGAACAAGACAACATGGCTAGATAGCTAAAACTCATCAATGAAGATTATATAACTAGAGATGAAGTGATAGGACAAGGCTAATCATCTTATCCTTTAGGCTTTACAAAACCTAGGAGGTTGATCCTTAGGATATTGTATATGAAAACTAAAGAGGAATATAAAGGGCACAACTTGGGCTTGAATACCATACTCTAATAGCAACCATGAACAAACCCAAAAACCCCATAGCTAATAGACTTAAAATAAGCATGCATACACATAAAAGATGTAAAATGAAGTTGCGCTATTTAAGATGATTCCCCTTAGCTTTACATACACATGCATCTTGAGACCTCATTAGAATAACCATTTAGAAATTTATCAAAAATTGGCTCACTAGAGATATATTATTGCTAAAGAAATGAGTTACAAGTGTGAGTAAAACTCCTATTTTCTTAACCCTTTGAATGTACAACTTTAGTGAAAGCTCTCTTATTGTTTGAAAAAGATGTGGTATTGAACTAAGAACAAAGGTAGGGTAGAAACTAAACCAAAATATAAAATAATAATGAGGATAGATTCAAATGAAGGGATAGATTCATTGGTCAACTAGATCAATTCCTATTCCAATAAAGAATATGTCACAACACATTTTATTTATAAAAAATAGATAAATTTTTAAATATTTTAAATTGATTGATACAATTTACAATTATAAATGATGGATGAAATATGTATAAAATAATATCATTTAAGTTGAGTTTCCTTATGTTGTCATAATTCCATTACTTTTTGAATATGATTTATGTTAGTTTGATTGCAATAAATGATTAATAAGATTGTTGGGATGATTATTGATAACATGAATTGATTATTTCATTGATCAAATGTTATTATATAGATTAATATGAATTAATTATTATGATTCTCGACTAAAATACAAAACTAACTACCATTTTTCTGATCATGAGGTAGATACAAGAATAAATTTCCCCATCTTGTTCAAAGAGGGAGACTATCATCCATGAGAGAGTGATAGATTGTGGTTAAGTGACAATTTTACCATGTCATCAAGGATCCACACACTACACTATTCCATAGATCATATGAGTGTTATAATGCATTTTAGGTGTCATAATGAAACTATTTACTTGGCATTTAGTCATAGGTGTAAATGTCTAATTTATGATTTATTGCACTTGAATGCTTGCTTGTTGTGGTCTCAAGTAACTGTGCACTCATTGTTTCAATTTGAGTTGTTTTGAATTCTACATAAATTTGATGTGATTGGGTATGTTATTTCCTTGTTAATAAATAGTTTTCACAATATTTTATTTAAAAGACTTACACATCATTTTTTATTTAATTAAAGGATTTGAAAATATTATGAGTTAAAAGGGTTTCAAAATAGAAAAGGGGGAAAACAAAAGATAAGACAAAGGGGAAATTATTAAGGAAAAACCTTCACTATAGGGTTGTGGGAGTTTGTGGGCATCACATAGAAGGGATTTTATAAAAAAATGGAGTTCTCAGTGGGAAAATGGGGAGAATTAGTAGTCATGGTGTCATTTGTGGGTGTAATGACCACCCAACATAAGGGAATTTTATGGTTTGATTATCAAAATTTGAGGGCATTTGAAGAAGGTAGGGATCATGAGCAAAGGAGAAAGGATAGGGGAAAAAGGGGGAGATTGGAAAGGGAGTTGTAGAGAATTTATAGGTCAATATCTCATATTTATGCTCATATTTTACTCAACCTTTGTGTTCAAACCATTAAATATTATAATCTATTATGAACTTTTTTTCTCCATTTTCTCTTGAAATTTTATATGGATAGAAATAATAGAAGTAACAGTAGTTTAATGGTTTCTAATTTTTGTAAAGATGTATTTTTTTCAAATATTCCATGCACCCTACCTATGCTTCAACATTTGACTTATTTTAAAATGAAAATCTTCACATTTTTATATTATTTTCTCATAGATGGAAGTTTAAATTTGTGGTTTACATTCTAGAAACATTGCTATGGTTGTAGGTTTCCTATAAGCTTAAATATATTACATTTACTAAAGTTTATATGATATTTTTTCACAAATTAGAGTATAAATTTGTGGGTTTCATAATGAGAATCATCATTCTGGTTGTAGCATACCTTTATACTCATTACATTGCATTATGAATCAAAACCTTATATTTATAAGTTGTTTAACTCACATTTGAGAGTGTTTAAGTCATGTATTTCATTTTTGGACTCCCATGATGGTTGTAGCATATCCTTATACTAACATACATTTCATTCATAGCCAATAAGGTCATAATAACTTCAGTATATGATTAAAAAATATTTATTTCAGTCAATGGGCCCTTGGTCTATTGGTGAAGTTGAATGGTTCTAAATGTGCCCACCAAGGATCAAGTCTTGTTGAGTGCAAGGCTTTGACATCATAAGGGATGAGGCTAGGATCATGCCTCAGGTAAATTTGGTAGAATAGATACCCCTTAGTCCCTTGGCTCTTAACTGAAGAGGTTCAACCTAAGGCTTGTGTGCTCGTATCAGGTTGCAAAATGAATCTGAGTTTGATCTATAAAACCCTCTATAAAAAAAAAATTCTTACCCTAGATAGTTCATGCCCTATTATTTAATTAGGAGAAGGGTTTCAAGGGCTATGTAATATATTAATGAATTAAGACTCTTTATGAAGAAGTGATTTTTATGGTAATATATTTTATCAATATTTTAATTTTGTTTGAGTTGACAACCTTTGCTTATTTGACTATTAGATAGTTGTAAATTCAACATGTATAATAGGGTTATTATCATTTATTTAATTGATGTATATTATTATCCTTTATATTCATAGAAAAAACCATCCTGTGAGGTGTTGGTTGAGAAATTCAATTGTTTACATGATTTAACAATTCTTTGAGACACTTTGCTAAACTTGTCTAAGATTTTAGGTTTTGCATGTATGTCTTCCAAGGTGTTTATACTTGAAATATCCTTTTTAAATTGTTCTAAACTTCCAATTTTGGCTTGAGTTAGGAAATTATAAACTAATTTATTTTATACCCAGTTCCAAACCAAAGTCTTTCAGGATATTTTGTTAATTAAAATTCTTGATAATGTCTTGTGTATTTATGAACATTATTTACATGTGTATATTTATATATGTGTAGATCCATATACAAGTATATATATTTAGACACACATACTTATTAGTTATTCTATTTCTTTTAGTTGTAGATAAGTTTGTATTTCATTTTAGATATACTTGGGTATATACTTATATGCAACTTAAAATGTTCTTTAGGCATACCAATACAATTTGATTTATAACATCAATGGCTACAAATAGAGTTTTGTGATATTAATAGAAGTTTTTTTATGTTATTATAACTTTATAACATCATAAAGGTCTATTGTATAGTTTTATTAATTGCTCTTCTTAGTTGTATACTTCAATACCATATGTATAAAATAGGATTTAAAGCTATTAGTGATTGGGAACAACATCAATATGGCTATGGAAATGGATATCAATAGTAATTGATTAATCCATGGTATGTATACTTAAATTGGAAGGATGTGAAATTATAAACTTTGTATGATTGTATACTCGTTATTTTGAGATACTCATAACTAATTTTTAAGATATATTTGGAGTGAGCACACTTTAAATTAGTATTTCCATTTGGAGAAAGTGATACCTAAGTGCTCATTTAAGACAAGTACATTCGTTTTTGATAAGTTTACATATTTGTATTAATAAAATTTTAGTGATTAATTAGTCAACTAGCTTGAATATCACTCAAAGGTGGGGTCTATTAGGAGTTTGAGACCTACTGTAATATTTTTAATGTATTCTTAATTTATGTCTAGCTTTTAAAAATTATATTTGTTTGTGATTTGATTCAAGCAAAATATAGTAATATGTGAACTTATAGCACATGCATATATGTTATTGGAATGTGAGAAATAAAAACTTTGGCCAAAGTAATGCACACATTGTTAGTTCACAATATCTATGATTTTGCATGTTAGTCAAATTCATGTAGCTAGAGGGTATCTAGGGATGCATGATAGACCATATTTGATAGTGTAGTACATTTACACTTGGTTATCATATTGGACATGAAACTTTTAGAAATACCATGGTTTGTCACCCTTGTCAAATAGTCAAGCCACCTCTAATAGGAAGGTGTGTGGGGGACTGCTAGTCTATGGTTGGAGGTAAAACACTTAGATAATTCTCTTCCTCCATGTAGCTTGCCAAAGCTAGATTTCTTGCCCTTGTTGAGGATATTTTATTTTATGTCATTATATTATAAATAAATGAATGTAATTGTATGAATACTTGATCATAATTAGGAGATATCAACTCCTTTACCTAGATGTTGTAAACTTTATAATTATTCAAAAATTGTAATGTTGGTATACAAAAGGAATATGAAATATGTTTAATTATATTTTATTATTCTTATTATGTTGGTGTGACATGCCCTCTGATAGCATGAGGACGAGGAGAGATTGGACCTCATGACCTCTTGCTTGCAACATGATGCTTTGGCCAATTGAGCTAAGGCCCCTGCCTTATTTTATACTTATTATTTTATGTAATGCTATGTTTTTAAAAATATATGTTGAGTTTGATCTCCTTAATCCATGTATGTAAAATTATTTTTAATTTTAAGAAATTTTTAAAAACTTCAAAAGGAAACTTATGCTAATTTTTTATGCTCTTTCAATTTATGACAAAATTTTGACCATAAGGAAGACCAAATTTTGAGATTATGAAGACCCTAAGGAAATTTATTCAACTAGGGGGATGTGAAAGACCAAAGAAAAAGAGGGGGATCCTTATTTTTTTGAAATAAAACTGGGGTATGTTGAGAAGACTCACAACTACTAGCAACTAAAGAAAACCAACAAAATTTCAAAAGTATTCTAGAAATAAAGGAAAATTTAGACATAGAGCTCCCCATTCCCTTAAACCTCAACTTGTTATCAACCTGACCATAGATTAATATATTCAACACAACTAACATGATTTACCCAAGGAATTTAAGTGTGTGCAAGTGATTCATTTCCCTTCCTTGGAAAAGTTAAAGATAACAATTGTTTGTATTAGGCTATATGTGAAGGGTTGTAGAATTAGCTAGTTTCATATTGTTGTTTCATACATTTTATCACTACTTTCTACTAAAATTTAAGACATTACTAAGACCTTTCATATCTTTCATACAATTTTTTAAGTGGTTTAAGCATTTGGAATGGAAACATGTTATGTTAATGTGTACATGTATGATTTATGAATGTCCATAAAGTTTCGTAGGATTTTATGTTTAAATTATGGTTGATAATAATGAGAATTCCTTAGGAAATAAGACTAGCATTTGCAACAAGATATTTTTCAACCTACAACAATGGGCTTTCCAACTCATAGCATAAGGACTACAGTTCATTGTAAAGATAGAGCCAACTGACTACAACACAACCACTTTCAAAGGAAGATGGAGGTGATTATTTAATGATTAGATCATGAGTCATGTTCACGCCCACAAAATGATATGAAAATAATGGAAAAACCTATATTGGGAATTGGACATTCCAACAGGTGACTAATACCTCTTTGTGGTCATTTATTTACTTGTCAAACCAGGGAACGTAAACTTTAAATGGAGTGGCACTATATGTGCACTAAGAACTAGTTTCAATCACAATATATTGAAAAATAAATACTTGGAAAGAAATTCTACCTACACTACAGGAAGGTAATGCAAATTTTTATTAACTCAATCATAATCTAACCAAAGCAAAAATCGTAATAGCTACAATTGAGAGAAAAACTATAAACTGGCCTTATGTTGTAGGAACAAACACAGGGATGGATTCCCGATGCTGCAGGAATAGTATAAGACTAAGTTTGTGCTGAAACTTCTAAAATGAAATCTAATTTGAATTAACAAAGGATAAACAACTATGCTCCTATAGATACTTACTAAGTGGGCCCCCTTAGCAAGCATCAACTAATTTACATAGAAGATTGTGCTTAGAACTCCATCAACTTTTATTCATAATGTGAAATCATTTACATTGACTGTTCTACTTCAGAAAACTAACAAAAACTCTTATTCATATTATATCTCTAACTCTTACATAATTTGCTTCTCTATCTATCTATCTCCTTCTCATTCACCTGCGCAGGAGGAATGCTTATTTTAAAATGAGGAGAACAACTGACTAACTAACTCTAACAGAGAAAGACGTGGATATAAAAATGCATCCCAAAATCGAGGAACAAATTTCATAAATGAGTTTATCCGTTCAGCTCGATCCAGAGAGAATCTAGCACTCCACTCTTTCCAAATTAAATGTCATTTAAAATCCTTCCCAATGGTTTCGGTCAAAGAGTCTTCGCCAGAGCTTCCTCGAAGTCGTGCAGGAAATGGAATTTACTGCAAGGCCGAAATTGGCTGCGCTTGACTCAATCATACTTTCTTCAACAACCTATGAAACACAAGGTAATAGATGTGAAAGAAAAGGCACATGACACATACATAATATCCATTCATTAATCACATATTTAAATCTATTTCATCATTCAAAAACTACATGCATTATACCAGTCATTTGGGAAGTCAAACAGGGTAATAAATATAGACATGTCAACATGATAGGCTACAGGAATATGAAAGTGTATTGCTACAAGATATCCCCCAATAAAAGGTTTCAAGAGAGTTAAACAACCATAATCAATAGAAGTAAAGGTATTAAAAGTACACCATGATATCCAAATTATGAGCATATTTTGGGCTCATCATTTTGCCCCCTACTTAACCCAATGCTGGTCCTCCAGCATTAAACTTCCTAGTGGTCTCTTTGAAATCAGTGGATGAGGGATGACCCTAAAATGGAATTCCAAATTTGCAACAAAAGCCTTTGTAACTCTACCACCTTTGATACCTATGGGCTTCTGTGTCTTCATTAAGATTTGTAGCCTAGTAAGAATAAAGGGGCCACATTAGCACAAGAGGTCTAAATGTTAATGGCAACCACAATTCAAACCTCTTTTGGAGTCCCAACTATATGTATTTGCTTGATTGTTTAAGAGTTGTCGTAAAATTTAGTGGACTGTGAGGTTCAGACTTTCTTAACCCAACAGTTAATCTTTCCCACCTCTTTTCAATTCTGAAGTATGACAGTCTCCAAAATGAGTATGATTGTTCCTGAAATTCATCATATACTTGTTTCCTAAGATCAAATATTTTCATTCTAGCTATATCATTATTAAAACCATATGCCAGAGTAAGCCAAGTTTTCAACATGGTGCAGGGGTCTGAACTCTCAGAATGCAATGGAACAGGCTCATTCCTTTTGATTTCTTCATATGTTTCCCATTGCTTGCCATAATTTGCTTCATTTGCCGCTCAAGACATGAATGATCTCAAATGGATGTCGCTAATATACAGAAGGGGATTCCACTTTGTTTCAAATGGAATTAAAAAGCCATGTAAGTAAAATTCACACAAAGAATTTTTGAGCCAATTAGGGGCTGCCTGATATGCATCGTAAAATTCTTTAGCAGTGTGAAGAATAGGATCTTGATTTCTAGAATTTCTCATCAGTTGGAACCACAAGAACTGTTCTTTGAGGCACAGAGCATAAAATCTAGGTGGTGGTCTGCATTCCATAATCTGACCAGTTACCTTCAACATTTCATCTATTTTCTCTTTTAACTTCTAAATTTCCAGTTTTTGCTCTTCAATTTCCTTTTTCAGTTTCTTCTTTTCCTCCTCCCAAAGACTTTGTTGCATTTTAGTCTTGGCCAGGTGGCAAAAAGTCAGGGTTTGTAATGTAACCAGTCTCCATGTAGCTTTGACATATTCCAAAAATTCAATTAAAAATGTTTTCTTATAAACAACAATGGCTTGACAAGTTGCAGGGGGAATTGAGGCTTCATTGACCTCTTCCAACAGTTCAGTCTGTTCTTCCTCCTGCTATAGGATAAATTCTTGTTGCTGCAGTGGAGAAGACTATGCTTCCTCTAAAATCTGCATAGCCGCAGCAGCCAAGTCATCAAGACTTGGTACTCCCCTTTCATTATGCTCAACTTCCCTTGTCTCAACTTGCTCTTCTTCAAGAATAACAAATGAACTCTGTGCAACACTTTCAGACACATTCTAAGAAACATCACATTCAGACTCTCTAGATTCTTCTGAAATTATAATAACCTCAAGATGAGGTGAAGCAGGGGATATTTTACACTGTGTTTTGGTGGAAACTCTTCTTGGCGATGTTGCGGCTGTAGGAGGTGCTCACGTAGCCTTCCTCTTTTTGAATTTCCTAGAAGGTTCTGCCTTGTTAGAGGATGATGGTGAACTGATGACGGCAATAGGTGTTGTTGTAGGAGACAATGCTATAGGGGAAGAAGCTGCAGGAGAAGAATGTTGCCTTTTCTGAGAACAAGGGTCAGATTCTGGAGTTTGTTCTACCCCAGATGACTCTCTGGCCTTTTTTTTCTTCTCTCTCCTACTGGAAGCCCTAGTTTGCATCCGGGCAGAGGGATTTGGTGTGAGAGCTGCAGGACCAGGTGCTATAGGAGCAGATGATGCTTTCCCTATTCTCCTACTAGTGGACGCTATTTCCTCTTTCTTTTTCCAAGGCTGTGGGGTAAGTGCCTTAGGGGGTTCTAGACATTGCAGGCTCTTTTGGGCAACAAATTCTTGCTAGGAAAGAGGTGATACATCTCTTAAAGAGCATGCAATCAACAATTTTATGAGACCATGGTGAGCAATAGAATTATCTTTCCCCTGCTGGGTTCTGTGGGCACATTGTTCCAGAAATTCTAACAAAAAGTTTAGAACATTAATAGCTAATCCATGCCTCATATGAATTAGCAATTTGAAGTGGTAAGAATGCAGGTAGGCGTAACAACCTTCACAAGTAAAATACCTAATTATGAAAGTAGCATATTCTAGGTATGGAGGAGGAAACGACACTCGCTTGCATCCCTGCTTTGAGACCTCCAAAGGTCCATTAGTGGGTACTGAAAATTCTGCCCTTGCAGAGGTAGCATCCGAGGAAAAATTTTCTCCAACAGCTAGGAGCCTAGTTACTTATGCAATTCTTTCTTCAGTTGCAACAACTATTAGACCCCATATAGTAGCCTCCCTTTCAGAAAGGGTTCTCAAAAATTCCCCTGTAGCCTCCTCATTAAAAGCATCTAAACTCAAAAAGTAATTCAGCCAACCACAGAGGCTGAATGCTTGCACCATCTGAGGATTTTGCATTAACAACTCATGAGCTATAGGCTCATGCCTAACCAGCTGACCACCCATGTTCATAGTTTTGCCTTAGCTGAACTCAACTCTTTTCTGAAAATCAAAAATTTCCCCTGTTCTGCTCTGGTTCTTTTCTATTCCACCGTCACTTTTCTCTTCTTTTCCAAAAATGAACTTTATGAACTTTTTAAACAAGCAGTTTTTGAATGTGATTTTCAATGAAAAACATGCAATGAAAAAGACATGCGATCATATTTGGAAAGTACCAGAAAAATAATAAAGAAAGATTATCTGAGCAATTGTGACAGCGATGAAAGGACAAGTTTAAAAAGTGGATTATCCCGCCCCCTACTTAGAGTATGACATGTGTCCTCACATGTACTAAGGAATAGGTAAAAATTGGGTAATAATGACTGATACAGACAGTGTAGTAAATGAATAAAATGAAATAAATCAAAAATGCAATAATCAAAAGATATTGCATACCTTTTATTAAATACTTGTTTGTGCTGAGAAAGTTGACAGCTTTGGCATGAGATGACAATTGGGAATGAGATCATAATTAGGGGTGGTGCAGATGGATGACGTGGATGGATGACATGGACGGACGAGATGAATGAATGGAATGGATCCAGTAGAGAAGATAAAGAAATGAAATGTGGCGACAAGTGGAAATGAAGAAAAAGGGGTTCCCTTAAAAAGGAAACCTTCATTATGAGCATGCATTACAAAATCACGGAGAAGCTGCAGGAGAAAGGCTAAAGCCTTTAGCTATAGGAGAATTAGTTGTAGGATCTTGAAAAAACTGCTGCATAAATTCCTCTTTTGAAACTGGTTTATGGTACAACCAGAGGAAGTGTCCATTAACTAACAACTTGAATCTAACAAGATCAATTGTAACAAGTTGCACTGAACCATTAACAAATACATTCTCAATTTCATACGGGCCCAACCATCTGGTTTGTAATTTGCCTGGACTGTCCTTATATCATGAGTCATAAAGCAGAGCCCAATCTCCTACTTTGAATTTCTTCTCCTTAATGTATTTATCATGCCACCTTATTCTTTGGTTTTGTATCATCTCAGTGTGTTGCAGGGGCATTCTTTTGGAGCTCATCCAGAGCATTGAGCTGTATGATTCTGTCCTTTTGTGCATTTGTTAAATCCATGTCCATCTCTAGTGCTGTTCTTAGAGTCTTATATTCAAACTCTATTGGCATCACAGCTGTTTTACCATACACTATTTCAAAAGATGTATATCATGTAGCAGTCTTCCAGGTAGTACAGTAGGCCCATATAGCTTCTGGTAACCTTGTGGCCCAATCCTTCCTATGCAAATCTATAGTTTTAGTCAAAATGGCCTCTATGTCCCTATTTGTGACTTCAACCTGGCCATTGGTCTAGGGGTGATAAGGAGTTGATTTCCTATGCCGTATATTATATTCATTGACTAAAGCTGTGATAAGTGTAGAAGTAAATTGTGTTCCTTGATCTGTCACTAATTTCCTAGGGACACCAAACCTAGTAAATATTTCTTCATAAAGGAATTCAACCACTTTATTGTCCCTAGCATGTTTCATAGGCTTAGCCTCTACCCATTTTGTGATATAATCTATGCATACAAGGATGTAGGACTTACCATTGGAAGGTGGATCAATTGGTCCTACAAAATCCAGTCCCCATTTGTTGAAGGGTGCAACTACAAATTGTGGAAATAGAGGCATCTCATCAGATCAAGTTGGTCTTCCCATCCTTTGGCATCTGTCACACCTCCTGGTATATTTGGCTGCATCTCTATGCAAAGTTGGCCAATAGTAATTAGTATTTTAAATTTTTATCACTGTCCTTTTGGCATCAAAATTTCCACCACACGGCTCATTATGGCTGGCATATAGTATATTATGAGTGTCCTCCTCTGGTACACATCTCCTTATAACTTGATCTGACCCTATATAAAACATGCAATCTGCAATCCAAGAAAAGTTAAAGCTTTTCTCTACCAATAATCTCTTTTCCTTAGGATCTAGAATTGAGGAGGAGTTGTTCCTGTGGCCAGAGAATTTGATATATCAGCATACCATGGGTGAATAACCTTGACTGCAAACAGGTGCTCATCAGGAAAGGAGTCTTCAATAATTGTAGAGTCATCTTGCCTTTGAAGTCTAGAAAGGAAATCGGAAAACACGTTGGCTTTACCTGGCTTGTCCATAATTGTAATGTCAAATTCCTGCATCAACAATAACCATCTTGCCAGTCTCCCGAATATTACGGCTTTGTTCATGAAATACTGGATTGCAGCATGATCAGTATGAAAAAATATCTGATAACTAGTGATATAATGCCTGAATTTATTAAGGGCATAAATGATTGCCAACATTTTTTTTTCTGTAACAGTGTAGTTCAATTCAGCCCCTTGTAGATTTTTGTTTATGTAATAAAGTGCATGTTCTATTGAACCATCCTTTTGCCCTAACACTGCGCTAATGGCATAATCTGATGCATCAATATGAATATGAAATGGAAGTGACCAATCAGGTCCTTTCAGAATAGGTTCCTGTGTAAGGGTGACTTTTAAGTCAAGGAATGCTTTTTCACATTCCTCTGTCCAGGAAAAATCTGCATCTCTCTTCAGCAGACTATATAAAGGGCCTACTATTTGGCTGAAGTCCTTGATGAATCTTCTGTAGTATTCGACATAGCCTAGAAAGCTCTGTACCTCTTTTTGCTTGGTAGGAGAGGGTAGCTTAGAGATAACTTCAATCTTAGGAGGATCAACCTGAATTCCTACAGCACAAATATAGTGACCAAGTACTATTCCCTCCTGCATCATCATGAAACACTTTTGACTATTCAATGATAGGTTGTGATCTTCACATCTCTATAGTACTTTCTCCAAGTTGGCTTGAGCTTCCTCAAATGTCATACCATAAACAGTAAAGTCATCCATGTATATTTCCATGCAATCATATGGGATGTTTGAGAAGATACTTATGATTGCCCTCTGGAAAGTTGCAAGAGTATTACATAGACTAAAAGACAAAACTGAATAGGCAAATGTTCCCCAAGGGCATATAAAAGTAGTCTTTTCTTGATCCTCAGGAGCAATCTTGATTTGATTGTACCCACTGAAACCATCTAAGAATGAGAAGTACTTTTTCTCAGCTAAATTATCTAGAACTTAATCAATGAATGGAAGAGGAAAGTAATCTTTCTTTGTTGCCAAATTGAGCTCTCTGTAATCTACACATACCCTCCATTTTCCTCCTTTCTTAGGAACAAAGATCAATGGGGAAACCCACTGACTATCGGAGATTGGGTAGATAAAGCCAACTGCTAACATTTTCTGCAATTCTTCTTTAACAATTTCTCTCAAAGTTGGATTAATTCTTCTTTGAGGCTGCCTAATAGGTTTGAAGTCACTGTCAATATATATGCAATGTGTACAAAGTTTTGGGTCTAAACCCCTCATATCCCCATAGTCCCATGAAAAATCTCTTTTGTGGGCTTGTAACATTGTGGCTAGGGAAATTTGTTGAGGCAGAGACAACTTATTATTAATATACAAACAGCGGCCTGAAGATACTTCTATCTATTTGGTGAAATCATTTATTGATGTTGCTGATAAAGGTGGTGCCTGCATATCACATAATAGCAAATCATGATAGCTCTCAGGATCCAGTTGCTGTAAGAAACATTGCTGAGAACGGCTGTCCAAAACAAATGGGCTATTCAAACCATAACTAAACTGCAGAATGTGTAGAAGCAAGTTATCTTCACTCTGAAGTTGGGAAAATAGATCAGTTCGTAGCATCATTAACTGAGCTAATGAATTGAATTCTTCAGAATCCTCTCCTAAATCTGGCCAAACTGGTTGAGACAAATCTGGCAGAGGTTGTGCAGGTGGGTATAAAGCCAATTTCTTCTTTGACTGACCATCAGAAATTGTCGTGTCTCCTGAACAACATCCTATAAGGGCATCAGCTGTAGCTAACCAAGGTTGGCCTAGGATAATAGGATATCCTCCTAAGGTTTCCTTAGTGGACAATATGGTGAAATTAACATGATATTCCCAAGATTCAAGGGTGACAATGACATCTTCTATCACTCCATCAGGTGTAACCGAGGAACTATCAGCAAGCTGTAGGAGGGTGTAGACCGAATGTTTGGAATATTCAAACATTCCATAGTGTGCTTGGTCATCATATTAATGGCTGCACCAAGGTCAACCAAAACATTTCTTACTACTTGACCATTGATATTTATTTTTACTACAGGACTTCCAGGATCAATATATTTTGGAATAACAACCTTCTCCAACATAATATTGGCTAACTGTCTTAGGACATGGATAGTTTGGGGGTCCTTTTTCTTTCTTCCTTGTTTCTTTAAACAAGCCTCTTTAATGGCTTTTCCATAAACTAGAACATCTTTAATAGCTTGAAAAAGAGGAATTTGGACTTGTACATTCTTTAGCTGTTCCAAAATATTAAAGGTGGGCTCTTCAATGGTCTTGGGTGTAGTAATATGCAATCTCTGAGGAAAAGGTGGTGTAGCCTAAGGCTGCAGGATAGGTTCCTCAGAGACAATAGTTGATACAGGTATATCTTCTGCATGATCAATAGGTTGTTCAGCAGCAGAGTCTGGAATCTCTGTTATTATAGGTGGCTGTGGAGTAGGGAGAGTGGTTCCAGACCTAAGATGGATATCATTGATATTCAAGGCATAAGCTGGATACTAGTTGGCTTCTACAAAATACATAGGTTGTTGTTGTTGCTGCTTATTATTAGGATTTGGCAATGGTTGAGCAAACATAGGCATTTGTTTTGGAGGGCCAGTATTTGCTGCAAGAGCTGTAGGAGGAGGCATAAGGGTTGGAGGTTGTGGCTGTTGAGACTGCAGGAATCCAGGGGGTTGGTTCTGCCATTGTTGAGAACCTCTTCATTGAGGGTTCTGCTGCTAGTTACCTAGAGGTGGAGTCCATTGTCCTTGTCGGTGTTGCTAACCTCCTTGAGGGGGTTGCCATTAAGGGCTTTGATAGTTAGGCCAGTATGGTTGAGGAGCATTCCAAGGTGGAGATGGGCCATACGTAGGTTGCCATTGGTTATTATAATTAGAGTAAGGATTACCAAAAGTCAAAGGATCTTGAAGCATACCTTGTCTTGGAGCCCATGGTCTCCTTTGTGCAACAAAGAAGACTTGGTCATCATCACCTTCTATCATCTTAAAATCAATAGGTAACTATTTAGCCTCCATATTGGCCACCAACTTGCATCTGCAGTCACATTTCTTCTGTCTACAATGTGGACAGAACTCAGCCAGGATTGCCTTAGCCTCCTCATGTTTCTTGTGAGCTTGCATGGTATCCAACTATGTAGCCATGTTGTTTATGATGTCTTGCTTGAAATCTGACAACAAATTTGTGATCTCCATCCGGGAAACTCTGTTGGAAGAAGTCTTTCCCACTGTAGCTTGATGACCTCTACCCTTCTTCACATTTTCTTGGGAGTAATTGAGACATATCTTCATGATATCATCCCAAGATGCTTGAGTGATATCACTGCCTCCCATCAGGTCTAAGACATCTATACAAGTATCATTGATTCCCCTTAGAAAAAGCAAATTTTGAGATTCCTCATTAAGAGTATGGTCTGAATTCTTTTTCAAAGAAAACAGGAATCTAGATATATAATCCTCTAGACTTTCATCTTCCTTCTGTTGAATTCAGAATATATCATCACCTTTACTACCACTCTTACAATATTCCTTGTATTTCTCAAGAAATTTTGTTTGCATGGCTGCCCAACTATCGACAACACCCCTTCCCAGACTCATGAACCATTTGAGAGCTCCCTCCTTCAAGGTAGTAGGAAACAATTTCAGTTTGTGAGCATCTGAAGTGTAGTCATAACTGCGACAGAAGATATCAAACTCGAACAAGAAGGTCTCAGAGTCTTCTGTAACTAAGCTAGAGAACTTAGGAAGTAATGAAGAAGGAATATTCTTAAGGTTGTCATTGTTTTGTTGAGGAATAATGGGGAATTCAAAAGCAGGAGGTCGATTCGGCAGATTACATGCCATGTTCACCTAACCAAGTATAGGAGCAAATGGATTTTCTTCAGGTTCTTCGTCAAATGGGCTGAATAGCAAGTCAGCACACAGACCTTCAGCAAATGGGTCAATATCTAAGTCTCCTTCGTCCTCAAATAGGCTATAAGTTGGTTTAGTTTTCTTAGCAATGAATGGCAGGTTGGGGAGAAATCTTCCCTGAGCATCTCTCCTTCTATGCATGCAATGAAAATGGATGGTATTTTAAAAGATTTTGAAAATACTTGAAAAACTACTGTGAACAGTGACTGCAGCAGGTTCTTAGATTGACACCATCCCCGACAATAGCACCAAAAATGTTCGCGCCCACAAAAGGATATGAAAATCATGGCAAAACCTATCCTGGGAATTGGACATTCCAGTAGGTGACTAATCCTCTTCGTGGTCATTCATTTACTTGTCAAACCAGGGAACGTAAACTTTAAATGGAGTGGCACTACATGTGCCCTAAGAACCAGTTTCAGTCACAATCTATTGAAAAATAAATACTTGGAAAGAAATTCTACCTACACTACAGGAAGGTAATGCAAAGTTTTCTTAACTCAATCATAATCTAACCAAAGCAGAAATCGTAATAGCTACAATTGAGAGACAAACCATAAACTGGCCTTATGCTATAGGAACAAACATAAGGATGGATTCCCGATGTTGCAGGAACAGTATAAGACTGAGTTTGTGCTAAAACTTCTAAAATGAAATCTAATTTGAATTAACAAAGGATAAACAACTATGCTCCTACAGATACTAAGTGGGCCCCCTTAGCAAGCATCAACTAATTTACATAGAAGATTGTGCTCAAAACTCCATCAAATTTTATTCATAATGTGAAATCATTTACATTGACTGTTCTGCTTCAAAAAACTAACAAAAAATCTAATTCATATTATATCTCTAACTCTTACATAATTTGCTTCTCTATCTATCTATCTATCTCCTTCTCATTCACTCGCGCAGGAGGAACACTTATTTTAAAATCAGGAGAACAACTGACTAACTAACTCAAACAGAGAAAGATGTGGATATAAAAATGCATCCCAAAATCGAGGAATAGATTTCATAAATGAGTTTATCCATTCAACCCGATCCAGAGAGAATCTAGCACTCCACTCTTTCCAAAATAAATGTCATTTAAAATCCTTCCCAATGGTTTCGGTCAAAGAGTCTTCACCAGAGCTTCCTCGAAGTCGTGTAGGAGATGGACTTTATTGCAAGGCCGAGATTGGCTGCGCTTGACTCGATCATACTTTCTTCAACAACCTGTGAAACACAAGGTAACAAATGCGAAAGAAAAGGCGCATGACACATACACAATATCCATTCATTAATCACATATTTAAATCTATTTCATCATTCAAAAACTACATGCATTATACCAGTCATTTGGGAAGTCAAACAGGGTAATAAATATAGACATGTCAACATGATAGGCTACAGGAACATGAAAGTGTATTGCTACAGGATATCCCCCAATAAAAGGTTTCAAGAGAGTTAAACAACCATAATCAACATAAGTAAAGGTATTAAAAGTACACCATGATATCCAAATTATGAGCATATTTTGGGCTCATCAAGTCACCTAGTATTACTCTCATCTACCAATAAGATAACTAGGAGAATAAGACTATTCTTAATAGGATTGTGAATTATGACAGAGTTGTTTTGTTGAGCACGCTATCTATTATAAATGGTTAAGTTTGTTGCGAATAGAGTCCTTGTTTGATTTTCATACTCTTCTTAGAGTAGTTATTACTTTTTGTTTTGAGACTCAATCCTCTTCCCATTCTTGAGGAAGAGTTGACATATGTTCTTTAGTTTGTTTTCAGTTCATAAATAATTAGACTCCCTCACAAACCCTATATAGTAGGATTCACTGTCAAGGAGGAGATCTAGTAGTGTTAGAATGGTAGAAGATTATATGTGTGCTATTAAATAAAATTTGAGGAGATTTTCCTATTAGACTTTATGTAACAATTCTATGTTTGAAATGCAATAAAGGAGAATTGATTTGATATGTTTGTTGAGTGAGTGGTTGACAAGATCTTGTGGAAGCAACAACTCAAGCAAGGGCCACTTGAAGTATTGTTGAACAATTTCAATTTAAGTTATTAGATTAGATTATGCATTGTGAGTTTAATCGATAATTTTTAGTTTATGTGATTGTGAATAAACGTGTTACAATTCCTGAATTGGAATCTGTAGATTGATGTTTTGTTTCATACTCTAAGGTTAACTAAATCAATACATACTACAATATAATGGTTAGCTAGTTACACTCTTAATCATTAGGTACTTGTAGCAACATGTAGTAGTTAATATTCCTTTAATCTATTTTGAAAGTAGTAATTTATTTTGATTAAAAGTGTTTACTATATTTACATGTGCTCCTTCACCTATATTCAATTGATGTATGATGTGTAGAATTCATGAATGCATATATTTTGCTAGCAATATCTGAAGCTTACGATTCCCTAATTGATGATTTAATGTAGCCCTCATGTGAATGATGAACTGCTTAGTTTAAGGATCCTCAGGTCCACTGAGTAGTGTGTATAACCATTAGCATCAAGTTAATTAGGCATTAAAGGAGCTCAATATATGATTTGTTTTAACCTTTTAACCCTCCCTAGATAGAGCCTTGTTGCCAATCAAGTGTCCATATCCCTAGGGAAAGGTTATCACTATAATTCTCTCAAACATATAGATCTATAGTTAGTTAGGAATCCATAGCCCTAGTATAGATAATTGAATCACCTAATGAGTTGATTTTCTCTTTTGATATTCAATATTTTTGTTCTTTTGATATTTTCTTTTCAAAGTTTCTTCTTTTTCAACTTGTAGGGAATGAAACTTGCTATTAGGTTGAGAATTATAGTGGAAGAAAAAGAAAACCTTTAAAATTTTCACTTAATAGAAACATCCACTACCCCCAACAAATTCAAAGAATTTTAAGGTATTCAGATATGTGTGATTACTTGAAAAGCTTCATCTTTTTCCCCATTAAGCCATATCTTCATAGGGCATATCAAACAAACCAAATTTATTTAAAATCCAAAACCTATACAAAAATTGACTCTTATTTCAAGAATCTAAGAAATTATGTTGTTTTCTAAGGTTATAGTTTTCCTTATTTGAACATTTCATAAAAATAAAGACCTTCAAAACACATCAAAAAAAGAGGCACCCACCATTCAAATTATCCAAAATCCTCCTGGCATTGTCATTCCCACTAAACAACCCACACAAAAGAAATCTACCTCTTTGATGCTATCCATTAAATGTGAAAGATCCAAGATTTGTAAGCCTCATAAAATAAAAAAGACATAATTTCTCTTATTGACACTTGAATTTGAGGAGCTATTTAGGAGATCTAGTTGATAAAGGAGATGTCAAAATTAAGGGAAATGCATCCATATCACAAGGTGAATAATTAGTTATATATCAATATCCTTATTCAAAGAATAAAAAATTGTCCATAAGCCACTCAAGATCAAGCCAAGCACATTGATCCTATTAACCCTAAATAAGCACAAGAATGGACTATCAACCCCCATCAATTCTATCCTAGAGAAAAATTCTACCCATTAGACCCGACTACCTTTGTTTGGTTTATTCTTCTGATGAATGAGAATTAAAATTTCCAATTTAGTTCTTGCCTATCTAACAATGGATTCTCTTCCTTTTTATACACTAGCATATATCCCATCACAACTTAAAGTTTTAGAATCATGAACTATCAAGGCAATGGATTAATCCTTCACGAACAAGGACTCCTTGAACCTATTCATGTTTATGTACACTAATGATTTTAGATCATTGGACAAATATCTTGAAAAAAAGAATAACAATGTTAATTATACTCTCAAGATTTCTAATATAACTTCTCCTAATATCAAAATAAATTCCTCTCATCATTTCTATAATGAGCTTACTTCCACCAACCCTTTCATTGACCTCATGATCCCCATTACAATTCTTTCACATACCCCATCATCTTTGCTACCAAACTTTTCATTGACCCTACCATTCCTATCACTGATCTTACCTATCTATCATCTAAATTCAATACACCAACCCCAAAAAAATGAACACCACTTGAGCCATTTCACAATGATGAATCTATCACAACCTTTATGAGACTTAAAGATAAATATTCTCTTGAGGGATCACAAAACAAGATTTGGAATAGAATTGGACGCCTTAAAATATCTAAAGGAACCCATCCAAAGTCTTAAAATCCTCGCACCCAAATAATGTAAGTTTCAAGAATCTGAAGGCCAATGTCCCAAAATTTTATATAGATCCAAAAATCCTAAGTCTTCCATTCAAAATAAAAAAAATTCAAAATTCTAATATCCATAATCCCCAAAATCCAAAGATTATTTAGATCCAAAAGTGTACTCTTCAAAATACAAGCACCACAAAATAAAAATCCATGAATTTAAAGGCATAAGGTAGTTGTCTGATATATCATCCTGAAAGTCCAAAAATTTGAAATCTATTTAGATCTAAAAAAATTGATTCCAAATCTAAGAAATCCAAATGTCTAAGAAAAGAAACTAGAACACATAATATATATTGATCTTTTTGGGTGGTGGACCTAGCTCTATTGGCTAAAGCATTTGTAGGCAAAAGGTCATGAGGTCTAGTCTCCCCATCGTCCCCATGGTACCGAAGCGCGTATTGTGCTAGTATCACTGGTCACGTGAAATTTTTTTACCAGACACACTGCAGTTATAGGGGGACAGATACCCGACCAATTCCTACAGCCTATATATATAGTATAAGGAAGTTTCTCAGATGTTGCTATCTCAATAGCTCTCTCTTGGATTTTTCAATAAATTGTAGATTACATTTGTGGAGGCTTATCAGCGTTTTCAAGATCTGTCTCATACATTTTTCTCTTTCAAAATCTGTTATATTGCTTGATCACCAGGTTTTTATAACGGTCCCCTCGATGTCATATTTTGACAGAAAGGATTTCATTTTAAGGATGATCCCCTCGACGTCCTTTTGTTTTCCAAAATTGGATCCATGCTTATTTGGCAACTTGGGTGCTGACTCCTCATTCTCCCTCTTCGGCCCACATGTGAATTTGCGACATGCAGACGGTACGGGTAGATTGGGGACTGCTTGGAGTCTAACGGTCTCCAAAATTTCGAAATTTCGAAGTTCTTGAATTGTGGTGTCCGACAGTCACCTTGACGTCGCTCCTGCAATTTGAGAGTACTTTCCTAACGGTCTCCATGACGTCATTTGCAAGCGTATGGTTATTTTTTGGTGCATGTGTCCTTTCTCTCCCCCTTCGACCTGTGTGTGGTCTTATCATATACGGACGGGAGGGGGAGAGTGGGACGGTTTTTCTCGCATAAATCTGTGACAGCTTCAGTATTCATTATATGGCTCAGAATTCTAATTGTTGATATGACTTGTTATGGTATGTTGCCAATACGACATTGGGTGCTGGCATTCTTTCCTCGTGGCACCTGGCATGACATTCGTACGTGGGGCTCATCATTTTTGGATGACTTTTATTTGGGTTGCCATATGATAGCTGGCGAAGTTTCTTATAGGAAATTATCTGCTTCCTTATGTTTGAGCGAAGTCGGTGCTTGAACCTACACTGGATAGCTACAATCTTCATCTTGGTTCGAATGTGGTGAGTGGTGTCTTTTACTGTGAACACCTGCTTTCTAACTCCGCTCTTGCTTCTCTCCTGAGCACCATGGTGCATGGTTTGGTTGATGAGTGTAATTCAGAGTTTTTGGCTCGCCTCAATAAATTGAGCCCCAGGTTGGGGGGCTCGGTGTGTGGTATGGTGAAAAATTTATTTAATGTTGTCCAGTTCCTGCTAAGGCATGCTTTGGAGGACCCACATGCGGTCCCTTTCTTCCCTCCACCAACTGATCTTGCCTCTTCGTCTCAGAGTGGTACTTAGGGTTGTTGCATTTATTTGTTTGGGTGGTCAAGCTTTTTGTTGTTAGCCTTAAGTTTTCAACAATGTATGATCTTGGGTTTTTTTTGGTACATTGTTATGTATTATGTTCGACTAGGTAAATTACACAAATGATAGTTCTTTCGGACAAGCATTTTTATCTGTCTCTTCTTGTCCCTTCTTTGTAATCTTTTCAAAGTGATCAATAGAAATCTTACAATGGTCTTGTTACTTTTATTCAAAAAAAATATATATTTGGGTCTCAAAATCTAGTAATATGAATATGTAATCTAAAATCCAAAATGCCAACATCTAAGAGTTTAGAAACCATGAAACCTCCTAAGCTAACAAGTTTACTAATTCAAAATACACCACATCCAACGATCCAATCTCAAAAAAAAATGTTGTGTTAAACTGTGAGAATTGATTCCCTTTGGTTACATGAAATATACTCATGCCTCCATAGTGTAATCATTCTATCCACCTCTTTGTATAGCTCAATCCATAATCTGAAGTACCTCCATCACTACATCCCTTTTAGACAACATTTGTTTGGAACCACCATACATCCTTCATTTGCCATACCTCCCACTCTATTTTTTCTTGGAAGCACTCTCTATCATAGAGGCTACGATGACAAATTGCTAATATTTGGGAGAAGCCAACTTAGCAATCGACAAAGTCAACAACATTTAGTCAACACAATACCAATAACATGGTCCGCATATAATAGTCAATTAGAATGGGATAATATTAGCTTACCAAAAAAATTAGATGCTTGAATTCAAAATATAATATTCTAAATTTAATAAAAAAACAAAATAGGAAAGGGATTTTGTTTTTATTTTTTTTGTCCAATAGTGAATACCATTCCTATGACACCTTGGGCAAGAACTGTGATCAAAATCTATTTGCAAGCATCATGTATGAATCAAATATTTATGTGTATCTCATCCACCCTTAACAACCTTTATCTAGTCATCCATATCATACCATCATATCACTCCCATCCATTTTATCTACATCTCCATGCCATCATACCTATCCTCATTCTCACTTTTGACCTTGATAAGGAAGTGGGCAAAATATTGAAACAAGTTCTTAGAAAACCCTTGACATCTCCAATTTTCTACCACAAGAACTTTGGAATAACATCATGAATGACACATAAAAAAGTGGGGCATACAATTCTATTGTGACATAGTCCTTAGAAATCACATCATGCATTCCCTCCCCACTTTCAGTATGAGTCTCATATCTCATTTCCACCTTGCATCCCCCACCCCCTTCCATCTATCCAACACATTTTCCCTTGGTGACGAAATGAGTTATTTCCTTAACAATTCAAACATCAATTAATCCCAAAACAACATCACATGACAAACCCCATCTTGAAATATATCCACATTTCTAAATTCTAAATGCCAAAGCCTTCAAGATTGTGATCACATACCTAGTAACTAGATACTTTAAACCAATTCATATCTAATTATGCAACCAATCCAAATATAATCCAAAGCTAAACAATTCAAAGCTCCTAGTTATCTAAACACACAATAAAAATTTAGAAAAAAACAAAAAAATATCTTTGTTTAGTTTCAAATCATTGCATTATATTATTGATTTATTTCATTCCCAAATCAACAATACTATCATAATTAAAAAAATCAATATTTAGATTTCACTTTGATTGGGGGAATACATTATTTGTATTTTCTTTTTATTATTTGTGGATGCTTTCTTGTGTGTTTCTTTTGTGGCTTGCATTTATGAGTTGATACTTGGGGCCCAAAATGCCCAATATTATCATGAGATCTTTATGATGGTGTATCTAATCATATGCTTTCTTGGGTGCCAACCCATTAGGCACTTGGCACAATGTCACCATGATCCATTTTTATATCATTGTGCATAATGTTTTGTGTTACAATTTTTTTTGGTTTCTTGTCATATTGGGATTCTTTCAAAAAATGCTTAGTGTACACCTAACATCAACCATATATAATAATCACACATACCACCATTATCATTATCCCTATCCTTATCCATGCGCATCATATCTAGTTGAATCTCATCATAACTAAATTCACACATTTCATCCCTTTACTAACATCTCCATACATTCCAACCTTCACGCACCTAACCATTACTCCCTTCATTCTATTTATTAAAGTCCCTTCAATCCATTTCTCATTCATTAGGACATGGTTAGACTTCTTTTGAAAAATCAGTGGGGTCCTATCAGGTTGTTTTCTCTCTTAAGGGAGCATCACTAACTCACTTTCTAACATTATTTACTCTAAATTATTAGGGAATCTTTCTATAAGTTTTGTCTCATTGAGTGGACCTATACTTATCTTCTTTGAAACAACATCACTTCTCTTATTTGCAACACCATCCCAAAGAGAGGAAAAATGTAAATATTTACAATCTAATTTCACATTTTAACCTAACATCATTACACTTCCATTAATCCATATCATTACTCCCACATCACATCTTCACCAATTAAATAAATAAATGATTTAATTAATTAGGCCATTTTTCCTCTACTGATTAATTATATAAATCATATTTATTTAATTAATCAAACTAACCCCCTTTCATCAATTAATTACCTTAACCTTCCTCTATCACTAATTAACTAAATAAATTCTTATCTAATTAATTAGGTCAATACACATTACTTCTCTCATTTAATATAAATTATTTCCACTAAAATCTAAAAATCAACCTTTTATATCTCCACCCTCCATTCAAGTTCAATCATGACTATCCACTTACACTCCTCTCAAGCATCCACATGTCTACATCCAATCCCTCCATTCAGTTTTAATCTCGACTATCTATTTGTATTCTCCTCAAGCCTCCATTTACTTGTATCTCACCTTCCCATACAAAGTAAATAAATCTTAGCCATCCATCCACTTACATCTTTCTCATCCCTCATCACATACAAATTATTCATAGCCATCCAATTTATGACATAATTTCAACCATACATATCTTGAACTAAAAATCTCTATAAACCTTCATTTGAAGGACACTTTCCATATGTGGAGGTGCACCTAAAATCATAGGTACATACTAGAAAATTGATATCTCTTATGAACAAACTACATTCCATACCTATCAATTTTCCATACCTATCAATTCTCCATCCACATTCAAGGAACAAATCTATACATCAAAGAGGTCTAATATGCTAGTTTTATTTTGATTATTTCATCATTTATTTACCTTCCTTGCTCTATCTGAAATGTAATGCCAAGTTTTGAGGAGTTGCTTTGCATGCATATTCCTTGTTTTTCCTCTAGACAACAAATAATATGTAAATCCTACCCCATCTTCTATTTATAAGAAATGATTCTCTGTAAGTACCTATAAGAAGATAAAATAGCAAACTTAGACAACTCTATGAACATATTTAGAATAGATCTATTGCAATATATAACATTGATAAGCAATCAAACTAAATATCAAATAGAAAGAGAATAATTTTTTTGGAGTAGCAGCATAGAATTTTTTCTGTTATGTTGAGTTTGTTCAACTTGAAGGATTCACCTACACTAAGACAAAATAATTCTTTCTTAAATATAAAATTTAGGTGGATGCATTTGCTAAAAAGTGTGGAAGGAGAGGAATCCACTACACCGTTATATTGCACGAAATTAGTGTTTCATTCCCTTGTTATTGTACTACGGGAAGGTTAAATTGATGAAGAATAAAATGTTTGTCTGAATTTTGCCACCAACCAAAGTAACAGTGATGGCAGGTCATTCAGTCATATCGTGTGAATATATTCTTTGCTATTCATGATATGACTGCATATGAAATGAACGCCAAGTCCGAGTTAACTGAGTCACACAAAATTCACGATTTAAGGTTAACTCATGATGAATTGACTTAGGATAATGGAATAGGAGATAAATTTTAATAAGATGGTATAAGGGAGAGCATCTAAAATATTTTTAAATTCTTGGCTTTTGTGTGCCGAACACGTGATTGCGGATTCTATTTGGCAAGTTATTTTAAGAAATATATGGAATAACAGATGTGTTATTATGTTTTCTGATGACTATTATCTTGTAACTGGTATTGTAAGGCTTCATTCTGATATATTTCTTCGAGTGGCTTGTTTTTTCTCTCAATTCCATGTTTCATGCAAGAAGAATGAGCAGGTCAAGTATCATCTACAGCAGATCAAAGATCAAGTTATGTAGTTTCAGCTTGATAGTAAACTCAGCCATGGTAAATATGTTGTACAACTAATGTAAGAGTCTTTTTTGTAGCCTTGTGACTTGGATATTGGACTTTTTTTTGTTGTATCACTATTCTCTCAACTACTTTTGTAGTTGCATTTTTGTAATTTAAATTGCTTTGTTTAATATAAAAAAATAAAATTAAATGTATAAAAGATTGAGCAACCAAATTTAATAAAAAATTCAAATAAATTGTGAAAGAAATTTATAATATTAATATTTTTATCAAGATATGTATGTAAAAATTTATCAAACGTATATTTTAAGTATTATAAGAGTTGATTGAAATGAAAGAGGAGGTTATAGGTTTGATATTAGTGGAAGAATCCTTTTGTTTTTCTTTATTCAAATGACTATGTCTAAATACATGAGCTTCTGTGATATATAACACCAAGCACTTATGATCGGTGCTTCTTAACTAGCATATAGAAAACTTTGACTTCTTGATTTGGTTAATGGATCCTTCTTCCAACTCTTACGATGTTTGCTATGTCAACAAAAAAAATTATGTTAGATGCATGTGTAAATGTTATATGTTTATTTTTTATGATAAAAAGTTGGTTAGTGACATATTGGAATTTGTGTTATGAGGCTTTGTTGGTTGTTCTATTATCATAGCTTAATATTACCATTGTTGAACATTCACCATAGTGTGAAGCTTTTATATTGGTTTTAAAATGTGGCACTTTGCAAAATGGTTGTCTTGAGAGTGATATAGCTATAATCCTTGTGATCTATTTTTTCAAACTTTAGTTTTTTTTCGCTATTGGACTAGAGGCATAAACCTTATGTAGACACCTAATATTTCCCTAGTACACCCATATCCCAATTTACCAAACAATTACATTAGCTAGTCAAATCCCTTTACCCTGATGTCACCTAATCCTATTATTTAATTAGTCCCTTCTCCATCTCGCATTATTAAATAACTTTATTATTATTTACACCTCTTTTCTGCCTCACACATGGCTAAAATTATTATAATAATATTATTCAATCATGTGGCTATATTCTCTCCACCAACTTCTAGAAATAAAGGGGTCCTAAGTACACTTGTCCCCCACATTCCTCATGTGGTTGCAACAACTTACTATTTTGATAAATGCATCTTAGCTCAAGTCTCAATACAACAATCTTCATTGTGACCCTCCATTCTTTCCTCAATCCTAGGGAAGTCCTCTCATTCATCTTGCACTATTTATCTTTCCATCACATCTCCACCATCTATTTCCTCTCCCAAAAATATATAAATTGAAGCCTCATTTCATTTATTTTATCCACTCATCTTTGTTAACTATATGCTATCAAAATAAGTACCTTTTATACAATAAGAGTATCCACATTCCAAATATCATGGAGAAAATTAAACTTACAATGAAATTCATGATAACATTATTTTGATTATTTTCTTTGTTACTTTATTTTGAATTCCTTTGCATGCTCTAAGGTTTGCTTTGATTTGATTAAGAACTTTCAATTTACATGTGCTTCTAATTTGATTTTCAAAACTAAAAGCTTACATCTTTGGAAACTCTACCGAGGATCTTTTTCCCTTGTCTAACTCCATTGTGTGTCTTACTCTTTGAAGTGGTTTTTTCTTAACTTGGTTTTGCAAGTTTTGACTTTATTTTAAGTGGTTTAGAGATAAAGTTTTTATAAGTGCTCTTGAGGGAAAAACATAGCCCATGGTTGTGTTTGGATGATCGACAAATGCCTTTTGACATATATTACTTAATAGTTTGGTTGTAACAATAATTTTCTATATATTTTTGGTAGAACATTGGATTTATACCTATATGGAATTATTTATGATCATAGAAAATATGTACAATCATACACTTTGTACTATATGAATGATGTTGTACAACTATGTGGGTCATCCCACAATACTGTGTCCCACTTTTTGGTCAAAGTAGGACATTGAAATCAACATTTTTCACCAAATTTTCACTCTATGAAACCTATAGCAAATAAACCATTAATAATTTGGAGATGATGTGAACTAATGCTTTGTGAGATTTTGTGTGTAGATTATATATATATATATATATTTAATAAATTAGAAATAGATTGTGAATATTTTTATGTAAATTTTAATACAAAAATTTATAGAAAACAATTTTTTTTAAAATGACGTTTGTGGGTAAGTGCACCAATCTGTGACACAATTTTGATGCCAAATTGGAAAAAACTAAAAAAAATGTCAAAATAGGCCATTTGGTGCATGCCAAATAGAAAAGCACTATTAAAACATAAAAATGCATTTCTATCTTCATTTTCTATTCACTCGTGACTTGGCTTGGTGGTTTTTAGCTCTGCAAGTCGTGCTTGCCAAATCTCTTCCATTTTTTGCACTCTTAGCTTGTAATTCTTCACGAGGATGCCGCTAACACATCAAAGAGGTCAAAAATTGCGAAGAGGTATGTATTTTTATTGTTTTAATTTCAAATTTGATTTAGAATGTAGATTGAAATAGGTTTTTTTAATAAAAGTTTGTTCTAATTCTCAGGGAATGAATCTCCACCTCCAAACATTTAGAATTCACAATCACCCCCTCACGAAGAGCCTCCTATATAAGAAAAACCTGAAACCCCTCCATCAATTCATAGGCATCCTCAAGGAACACAAGAAAATATCCTAACTCAAATTGAAAACAATAAAAGAGACATTGAACAATTAATTGGAAGATTAACTGAACATGCTGAAACCCACCCTTATAGGAGAGGGATTCTCAAATCGTTGAAGTCAATTGTATCTCATGTAGGAGAAATGAGCGAGAAAATAATTTTTTGGTCAAATAAGAGGCATGAGATGAGACAATTTTATGCTAGTGGTTTGTCATATGTAGATGTGAAAAAACAAAAAAATTAGCAAAGCTGACTTGTGTGCCCTATTTATAGACCCAAGAACCAACACACCTTTGTCTCATGCATGCAAGAGGTTCCCCATCCATTGGTGCCACCATGAATTAATTAAAAATAAAATTTGGGAGTGGTGGTAGATGGTATTTGACCAACCTCCATGCAATAACTATGAGGTACCACAATACTTTTTGAGCAAACTCTATCAAGTGAGTTTGTCCTCAATAAGATGCCAAATTATTTTGACATCTTAGACTTTCAGGGTAGAGGTGGGGGCTCCACACATGATAGACTTGCTGCATGATGTAATCCACAGTTGGCACTGAGACCCTTGGCAAAACCCATGGTGGAGCATGTCGCCATTCCTTCCATTGTTAAGGATAGTGTAGAGGTAGACATCCTGGAATCTATTAGCTCACTCACCCTGACCATTATATAGTGTGTGAGGCCTCTAGTAGAGCCTGATGTAGAGGAGACATGTAGGCCCTGAGCTCCACCCCACCATTGTGGCGCTTGCGGTACTGTTTGCACGTACAATTGTCAAAGTGCTCAGGATGTAGCTATACAACCTACATCAGTTGCAGATGTGATGGCTATGATAGATGAATTGCTGAATAATACATACGACATTGATACTTAGGTAAAATTCAACAAGTTCATTTAATTTTGTTTATTAAATTATATTTTGAAATTTAAGAATAACTAAATTAGTAGAATTTTGATATGATGAAATTTTAGGGTCGGAGTGTTCATGAGATGTGCTCCATTAATATATAGACCCTTATTTGTTCTCGACGTTGAGTCCACAGGTATGCAACTAGTATTAAAGATATTATTATTACATTTGAATAGTTGAATGCTATATTTGAATGTTTGTCTCATAACATGCTTTGGATGCCAAACAGTTTCCTGGTGGACCTTCAACCTCCACACCTTGCAATTCACTTCCTCAAACAACTTACACTCAAGTAGCCTTTATTCATTAATGGTGTTGTAAAACAATGTTAACTAGTTTTCATAATTTTGTGTATACAAATCTAAAAAATTGATGAGAAACATGAACATTGCATGTGTATTCCTTGATCATATCACATTATCTTCTCCTAATTCAATTTTTATTCCTTTATTTCTTCCTAATCCCATCCCATTAACATTTAATAGTTCACCCTATTTTCCATGATCCCCTCCTAGCCCATCCCACTAATATCTTCTAGTCCATCCTATGTGTCATTATTCCCTTCTACTCCCATCTTATTGTACCCATTATTATTTCACCCTAGATGTTCCATGATCTCCTATGTTCCACCCTATCTTCCTTTATCCATTCTATGTTATACCATCTTTATCCACGTTTCATCCTAGATAACCCTTCTCTATTATTTCTACACATAGGTCAAGTTCACACTTCATGTACTATAGTCAAACCCTAGACACCTCCTAATTCACCCTATGTTGTATTATTCCCTACTAACCACATCCCATTAACCTCTAATTG